>JABCKB010000546.1:0-42396 GCA_013184455.1 Fusarium continuum | reverse complement strand
AGTCAGGCTTTCGATCCCAGCACCGGTTTTATAGGTATCTTCCCTTGTCTCCCGTCATAGCAGGTGAGGTGACATGTTACGAACCATACCTAGCAGTAGTTTGTACCCGATATCAGGGGTTTTGATATCAAGTCTTCCATCATCAACCTCAACTTTTTCTTGACTTTGTTATACGGTAATGCTCTTACTCTCTACCTATTTGGTACTTTTCAACATCAACTATCCAGATAAACTGTTATTCAATCGAAATTGATTGAGCCACGAGGGGGAAAAGCCCGAGTTTTGTCTTACCCAAATCCCACTATCAAGACACTCAGCCACGCTCTGCTCTCACCTGCGCTCCACCAACCAAAGAACACTGCCCCACGCTGGAGATTCCCCTGGGGCCTGACCTGGGGTCTGACCTTCGTTTGTGACGGTGCCCTTCCAGCTTCTTTTTCAGCCGCGCACCATCTAACTCAGCCCAACCTTCAAAACCCCCGGTCACGCGCAACCAGTTTTTCTATTTCTTCCCATTTTCAAAAGCCTTCCATTGCTTGAAGCACCAAAAAACAAAGATACCCTAAAACTTCTCATCACCATGGCCTACAACCGTCCCTACGATGAGGATGCTCTCCCCAGGTAAGCCCCCGTCGCTCAATCAAGCTGCCCCTCGTTTCCCCCGCGCCTGTTCCATTGAGGCTCTGCGATGCGCTTCAAAGAGCTACAGTGCAGCACGGGAAGGGCGTGACGATGCGACACAAGGCTAATCATGTACTTTGCTCAGATTCGCCGAACCTGAACCTGTATGCCTAACACAACATCCGCTACCACCATGCCAGGAAGAGTTTACTGACATCGCGCCCTTCAGAAACCAGGACAGTCCAGGACTCCCGCCCCGCAGCAGCCTCCTCCTCCCCCCCAACAACAGCAATATGTCCCTCAGCAGCAGTATCACCATCAGCAGCCTCGATATGACAAGCCTCTACCTACCCAGCGAGATGCGCGCTCCCACTCGCTAGGCCAAGCTGCCTATGGCCACATGTCGCCGCCTCCAAACCCTGGCGGTGCAAGACCTCAGGCTCACAACCGCCCTGCTCCCAATTCACGGCCTCCTCCCTCGCCTGGCATCGACGGCAATGGCTCTGATCCCTCGCTTCTGCCTCTGTTCCGTGCTGTAGACAAGGATGGTAAGTTCTCTTCTGTCCGCCACCGAGCTTCTCACAAGAATGCGCTTCGCAAACGCTCGCGACTTTCGTATCAGTTTGCTGACTACTCCATGACTAGGTACCGGCCATCTTTCCGAGAGGGAATTGTCTGCCGCACTTGTCAACGGCGACTGGACCGCTTTTGATCCTCATACGGTTCGCATGATGATTCGAATGTTTGACTCTGATCGAAGTGGCACCATTGGTTTCGAGGAGTTCTGCGGTCTATGGTCCTTCCTGGCTTCGTGGAGGTCTTTGTTTGACCGATTCGACGCCGACCGCAGCGGCAACATCTCTCTGCCCGAATTCAATAACGCCCTCGTCGCTTTCCGTTACCGTCTGAGCCCCCAGTTTGTGGAGCTGCTCTTCAATACCTACGACAAACGGAATGAGGGAGTCATGAGCTTCGATCTCTTTGTTCAGAGCTGCATCTCTCTGAAGCGCATGACGGACGTGTTTAAGAAGTACGACGACGACCGCGACGGCTACATCACCTTGAGCTTCGAGGACTTTTTGACAGAGATCCTCAAGCAACTCAAGTAGAAGACGAAAAGGCTAGAGGGCTGGAACTTATTTATTGGAAGCGAGCACCCGTGATTAAATTCAAACATTGAGGTCTCTAGTCGCCATGTTGGGAATTGTTTTTTTTTTTTTTTTTTTGCATCCTGAGAAAAAGGCTATGTTACGGCGGAATTTACGACAGATACAACCCAAGTTGGGGGTGGTTTGAGGCGATGAAGTGGGATAGCATGAACCAAAGATACCCTAGGTCGAGTCTCCGGATCCTGGCTTAGAGACCGAAACTTACCTTGACATCAGACATGAATTATATTTCTTTAGTTTTGACGAGTCCGACTTGCTGTGACTGACTCGATGGACGAATATGTGAAGAGCTTGAAACATTAGCCGTTGCTTCTAAACCTCCAGGTAGCTTAAGTCTAAAGTCACCCAAAAGCGGAATCAGTGAATTAAAGCTTACGATGCGTAAACTGAATGCCTTGAATTAATGTTTGAGCGACATGAAGTCAATTCGTCAATGATGCAAATTGCTTCATTCGTTGCTCAGTCGCTGTTTGGCGTTGTTGTACCTTTGTCCCGAGTGCTGTAAACATGATGTTGAATAATCCAGTTCTGGTAGTCGACTCTAATGACGAGGGATTAGATTGATGTTAGCATTTTTGTGTCTGTGAATGTGACAATGTGGTGAAAGGATTCTTGCAACGTTCAAGAGAACTTATCCAACTCATCAGCCGTTTCGTGACTGTTTTTAGTCGACCGTTTGATAGAAGAAATGGAGATCGAATGTTGTTAGGGAGTAGGAAAGAGGTTGAAATACAATACCAAAAGCCCGCTTTCGAAGAGATGTACGCCGTTGCATGTCTTGTTGACCTTCTTCGCATGGTTGTGCCAGGATCGCATACCAGTGGAGTGACGTGACGTGACATGCGGCATGTCACGAGCTTTATACTCATGACGATGCGAGTCAAGTTGTGTTATGTGGATGAAGAGCCGCTCTTGGGGCAATTTGGCCAACCCTTTTTAGGTGTGCGAGCTTAGCATTCGTGTTTGATAAATGACAGCTCAATCACGGAGCAAATCCCACCACCTGCTCAAGAGTCAAGACTCATCAATGCGGGCTCGCTCTTGAGTGAGCCTGGGCTATTGAGATCTGTGACCGGGAGGCTTACATCAAGTAACGCAAGACAAGAATGATGAATGTCAATCAAGTAGTCTGAGTGAATAAATGAGATGAGCAAGACGAAGTTGTTGTCTGGGTTCGAAGCATGCCAACATCATCATCTTGAAATGCCCCCGACATCCGTGAGACAGGATCGATCTAGATTTGAACAATCAAGCAGCCAGGGAGTTTGGTAAACATCAGCCAAGCTAGATTATATATCTAGGCTAGGACCAGGGACAAGCTGTGACTATCGCGGTAATTATAACCGTTCAATACAGCCATCCATCAACCAGGTGGAGAGTTTAGTCTAGAATCGCGAGTTTTCTATCTAACATGGATGCATGCTTTTTGTTTTTTTGATAGTCATGGGACCAGCTCCAAGTTGACCCAAGCTCCGGCCCCAGGAGTTGCGACCTGACAAGGAGCATCTTGTTCCAGCTTCTTGGCCGTTGCAGCTCGAGTTTGCGACGCTACAGGCGTAAGACAGTCCTGGAAAAGAGGCAGCCCCTAACACGAGTCTCTTTGCCAGTCTACCCAGTGCGCTTTTATGCACGTTAAGATATAAGCACTGCTGAGAGCTCATTGCTCTGAAGACAGGCGAGTGATTGCAGCAGTGATAAGATGGCCTGCGTCCGTGTTCCCCCAAGGGGCCCCCCACATGCAGTCTCATGCTCTAACCTGCCATGCTGGATATGCTCACCCCTTAGCCCAGGAGCTGGGAGACTTCAAGCTTTCGTACCTGTCGCATAGCTATTATACGGTAGGTACTCGCCTCGAGAAGGTCCCCGGTAAGCTGTAAAGTTGGGATCGCCATTAACAACAATAACAACAACATCCGTTACTGACTTAATAAGTTCTGAAACCCATTTTAATACGGCAGTAACTGTAGCCGAACATCTAAGGGCTCGCTCGTCAACGATTGCCGCTGGGGTAAGATTCGTCTTGGTGGCCCGGTCGTTATTATGGCGCGGGGTCACCGCCTTCACAGGATGTGGAAAATAAAGCCGGATTTATCGACCTCGGTTCCACGGCGCTGGTTTGGTTGGATGGGCTTTCGTCTTAAGTCTCGCGATGTTTCCTCGCTTTGTCTAAGCGGCTTTCAAGTCTGTTCACGCGCCTTCAGTTGGTCTCGCAGGATGTTGCCTTGCTGTATTCAGAGGAGAAATTAGCATAACAGATGGGACCTGAGCCTTCTTCAGCTCTATCGCCACAAATCTAGAAAGCCTGGGCGTTTCGGTCTCGTACTCACCGCCTTCCTGGCGTAGCGTTGCTCTGAGTCGAACAATGGAAGCGAGGTGGAAGACCCTTCGACGGACTGGCTCTTCGCACGCCCGCCGGTTCCGCACTTTAGGGCGACAGGTATTATCCCCCCCTGGCTGGCTGGTGATGTCACCGTCTCAGAAGACCCGGGAGCGTGGTGACAGGGCTTGTAGGCGTTTAAATTAAAGCCTCTATCGTCTTGAAGTTGGCTGCTAGGGTCATCTTGTCGTTTGTTCGCCTTGAAGTTGGACCTTCTTCAGGTCGTGTTTTCTGCCCTTCCATCAACTGTCAGCCGCTTGTTCAGAAGAGCATGCTCTTCAGGGCGTTACTGAGATCATGCTCTCTGAATCAGAACAGCATTTGAAATTCCGGCTGGCGGCAAAGACTCCGACGCTGACTTTGACGTCTACACATGCGTATCGCCGAATTCCAAACGCCACATCAACATTCGAGGCTCCAGCTTCTGGTTTAGTAGCTAAATCTAGCCGGGGCTCGAGCTCCAGCTTGAAGCAACGAACATTCTGCGTAGCTATGCTACGGTCCCGTGGACCAGTCCGTGGCGAGAGTCATGCAGAGGTACCTGTCATGTACATGTGATAACACGTCCGGAGTTGGCTTAGGAACGGCATCCAGGAGTGGCAGTTGACCTTGGGTTTCGGCCCCGCCGACCCTGGCCGCCAAACATGGCCTGCATGGCCAACCCTTGGGACGCCGGGCCTTTTCTTGCGACATTCTCGGGACCTGTCACAGCCGAATATCTTGATGAAGCCGCTCGGGCGCAATAGCTGTAGATGTAGAGTATGCGACTGACAAATTTTGCTCCGTAGCTGACTGAGGGAGAAAATGGATACTCGATATCCGTAGCTGCAGTACCAGAGCACCTACTAGCTATCAGTCGCATTAGCAAAAAGAAAAGATCTTCAACAAACCTGTGCAAGGGACCGGCTCCACCAATAAAGCTTCCCCTGCTTCTTCTAGGGAGCTTCTCAGGCCCGCAGGGGTTTTACAATAAAATCCGCACACCAAAGTCACTAATAGCAATATGGTACTCCGTAGAGAACGTTTAGAAGACCTAGCTTAGAACCCAAGTATAAGATCTATGCGTCTGATCAGATTTTAGATACATTTAATCATTTAGATAAAAAATCTCTCTAATACATCTTTTTTCATGTAAAAACTCGGGCTCAAGGTCCGAAGAAGCTCAGGTGTGCGAACTTTATTGTCACCTCGTTGGCCTGAAGCACCTTTCGCAGGCGGCGTTCTTTGTAGACACAAACAGCCAAAAGACATGATGCTCTTAAGCTCCATCCGTCCAGAAGAGAGCTCCACCGGCAGCCACCCCCCTCCCCTCCTCACTCACTGCCATCACCCCTGTAGCCCCTCCCGAGTCATTGCAATGGTAGCCAGTTGATTCGTTCACTCCGCGCTAGGGCCATGCCTTTTTGAGCTGCTGATGCTTCTTTGCTTGGATGTTACAGACGCTTCTAGGGTCTTTTTGGGTCATTGTGTGCTGCTGCTGCAGAGTTTGAAAGCTGCAAGGTTGAAGCTTCGACAGTCTATCCGTACTCCAGGGAGCCTTAGCCATGCCGCAGCCTAACAGATTGAAGGCGAAGATGGAGTGGAAGCTGGTAAGGTTCTTATTTTTATTCCATAAAAAACTTTTAACGTGCTGCGTCTTTCCTGCACTTAGAAGACTGCTAGACAGTTTCTTTTATCCGCACCCCCGGAGCTGCACGTCAATGCTATTAGTCCCAGGCGATAACTCATTCGAGGCAGCTGAGATCTCTAGCAGTGGAGGCAAGGCAAGGTAAGCTAGGCAAAGCATGGCAATGGCAGTTGGAGGAGGCATGGAGCCTAGAGCTTAGGCCGGCGGTCCCCTTGTCGAGTGACTAGGAGTGAGCAATGGATAGACATTGAACCTGAGAGTCTTGTTTGTGCGGAATCTTTCGCTACTGGTCTTGATTCCGTTGCGCACACGCCCTCCCGCAAGAGTTTTTGCCCTTCCTCAACCGTTTGTGATTTTTTTTTCTGGCCCTTATTCTCTCTCATTTCCGTTTTGTGAACTTTTGGTCTTTCTAAAGTTACCTTTGCAGTCGACCGAAAGTGTCTGGTCCTGGTGCTGCTGGTGTATGAGCAAAGTCAACGAGTATGTCAAAGGCCGGAGAAAGCTCTTATCCAGATCCTCGAGCTCAGCTTCCCTCGGCAGCACCACACACCACACACTCGACGACTCACACCCACCTCTTGCCTCTCTCTGGCTGTTGCTTTCCTGCTATTGCGTTGTTGCTCTTATTACTCACTCGCACTCACGCGCTTTACCCGAAAAGCATCTTTGCCTCCCACCTTCCTCCATCTCTTCTTTTTTCCGACCTTCTAAACTCTTGCCGACCTGACCTGACCTTACCTGACCTTACCTTACCTTACCTATTACCTACCTCTATCCTCTTCCTTTCCCACCCACTCGCCCTCCTTCTCTCCATACCTCCTTCTTTGCAACCCACCTTTCTTCTAAAGAAGCGACATTCTCAATCGAACATTTCTGGCCGCCTCATTCAACTTGGATTCTACAACGCTCGGGTTTCCACGCTCTTAACCTGGTAATTGGTTTCATCGCTTTTACTAGGAATAGCATCTCGCATCAATCATAACTTCAGTCGACGCCGCAATCGTATACGCAACCACCATCGCATAATTGGCCAATTCCGAAACGGTTCCTGTAGCAAAGCTTGTTCATGTTCAAAGGCAGCTCATCTCGCTACTAACGAGCTGCGCTTTGAAATGTCATGGCTTTTGTATAGCTTCATTGTCGCCAATTGATCTCCTCGTCCCAAGCTCAGCTTGATCTTTGTCGTCTCTTATCTCGCTTCTCATTCTCTTATCGCCACAACACCCCCGCCGACAAGCTATCGCGTATGGTGGGGTCAAGATGCCGCCTCGATCTTCTTTGACGTCGTCTTTTTCTATCACAGACTCCAACAATGAGGTAGTCTGCCCTCTCCGCAATCAAGATGGCTCCAGCTGTCGCAAGAGATGCATTGGTGTAAGTCTTTAGATATTACTTCTGATATCCGTTCTACCCTGTCTTGCCCTGCATCTGGTCTTGAACTACCAGCCCTGCGCCCACCCGGCTTGTATCATCATGTCTCACCACATACCTCACCTGTTCCCCAACTCACCAAGCACGTTTCCATAACACCATGCAACGGTACCGATTTGATTCTAAATACCCAATTGCAGGAAAAGAGGTATCGCTCCATGCAGGAGCATATCCGTCGAGCGCACCCCGAGCATTACATCTCAAAGCTACCAGCTACCGAAGAGAGCTTCTTGCTAATGATCAATACCCCACCTTCGGAGCGCCGCCCTCTTGACCAGACCTCAGCTCCAAATGCTCAGGGTTTGTCCCACTCTCAGTCCAGCCTGCCCCCGCCCGTTGACCACCTTCAAGGCTTTCACGAGCGACATAATTATAACCGCGACGAGTCGAGTAATCCAGGCACGCCACGCCTCATAGATGACTTCAGTAATGGCGGGCCGGTTTCCGGTCCAATGCTTGGCACAGCTAGTGCAGCAGCGGCCCTAGCTGAACTCCATGGCGTTAAGAGTGAACGCGACATGGACTTGGACGGTGTAAGTTGAACATCCTCCAAAAGTAATAAAATCATCGCCAGTCAGGGCTAATGATACGTAGGAATATTATTCAGATATCGATGCTCGACGTAGACCAAGAACCTCTATCGAATTACCGCCACTTAATCTTTCAAATCACGATATTACCAGCGACCCTTATTCTTCTATCAAATCTAACAGACAGCGCGACTTTCTCCCATCCATTCTTGCGAACTCGCCCCCTGGAAGATCATCAACATTACCACCCCTTCAGCGCCCTATCGGGCCTAACCGTCCTCGCAAGCAGTCCGTAACAAAGCGAGGAAGGGAGGCTCATCATAAGAAAAAGAACTCAAAAGGTTCTGCAACTGATTGGCTACGCCGAATTCAAAATGAAGAGCGATACAGACCAGGTAATGATCGGAAAGCTCTTTCGGCTGAACCGTCTGCAGATTTTGGAAAGCGATGGGAGGATCTTATTGATGCAGCCGACCAAGCTGCCTCTGCTGCTGGAGACATTGATGAAGACCGCACTCCCGTATGCCATCACACATTATGTCCGCCGTTGTGCCGTATAACTTGGCTAACAGTTAACCAGGTTCCTCAATCTCCAGTTTCAATGCATAGGTCATCATTACCACCCTTTTCACACCAGCCGCAATTCCAGCCAACCAGCTATCAAGCCTCTCCTTTACAGCAAGCTCTTACACCTCCGTCGTACGGCCAAGATGCTGTAGAGCCATTTCCATCAGTTGAAAGTGGTGAAAGTGGCGAAAACTTTCATATGGGGACCCGGGGGCTTTCTGATTCTTCACCAACATACTCGGCTCAGAACATCCAGATATACTGCGCTGCCTGTCAGGGATTTTCTCTACTCAAGGATTCGTATGCATGTACCGAATGCATCTGCGGTCTTTGCCCGACTTGTGTAGAGGTCCTTATGACAGAACATGGAGCAAGAAGGAAGTGTCCCCGCTGTGCTACAATTGGCGGGCGGTTCAAGCCTTTCCAGCTCGACATCAGATGAAGGGTTCCTCGAGACTCACATTTATTTCTATCAAGACTCGCACATGGGGAACTATGACGGTTAACATCACATTGATATGGCGTTATGGCATATGACGGAAGTCATAAATTTGCTCACTTACATATGAGCAAGGTGGTGAATTATGACACGGGACTGGTATCAAACTGCGCCCAACGACTTTTCGTTCTTTTTACATTGGATTTTGCTTTACCTGTTTGGGAAAATTGCTATACGGACTTTGGGTACAGGAGTTTTTGATTGGTTCTATTCTTTTCTTGGTTACGACACTATAAATCTGGATGTCGAGACCTTAGACGCGAATGTCATCAGGATTGTTTTTGGCCAGGTCATTGGACCGACATATTCTATAGTACAATCGCCTATCGTTACAGACTAAATAGTCAACATGAATACGAGTGTTATGCTGATTATGAGACAAAAACACCCTCAACATTAAGCCATGTTGATGATTATCGTGTCCACTAAAACGTGACGTGATATGTTGATCTTTATGACCGATCCAGAGTAGTAATGCAATACCAACAGCCATCTAACGCCGTGGTTACAAAAGCAAAACCAGCCCAATGACGCATTTTACTTCTTCCCTTCCTTCTCCTTTTTCAACAAGAGATCTCTCATCTGAGCTCTAGCGTTGCGGCTACCACCAAGTTTAGGTCCCTTGAGAACCTCCTCAGTTCCAGGGCGCGCTGGTTGGTTCGCGGCCTTCTTTTTCCTAAGTTGTCGCTCTGCCACGTCCTCGAGGAATTGCTGCCGGAACTCTTCAGCGAGTCGCTCGTCTGCTGCGCCGTCCTGATCAGCCCCAGCAGTGCTGCTGTTTTGGTCTGGTGCAGGTTCATATAGGTCAACTAGGGAGAGTTCATGTTAGCTCATACCTGAATTAAAGAAGTAATCAAGGACATACGTCTTGTTTCGCGGAGAATTTCGTCAACGATCTGATCTCGCTTGAGAGCGTCGCTATCTCGGCGGTTTCGCGGACGCCACGGTTTACCATCCCTCCTGAGCCTGGGCTTCTTGGCCCGCCGTTCTTCTGTCGCGTTACCTCCCTGGGCCCCGCGCCCAGTGCGCGAAATGGTGCCGTCTCGTATATGATCTCCGAGGTCAATCTCCATCAGCTGGCCCTGCATGACCGCCCGTCCAGTCTCGTGCTTTGGTGCCGCAGCAGAGGGTTGTCGAGCGGGATCCGATGTGGACGCGGATGAAGTAGTCTGTGAGCTGTTTCCACCCGCGCGATTAGATAGGCGGGATTCTATGTAATCCATCCTTGAATGATTAGTTGTTGCATGGTGACGGGGATAGATGACCAATGGAGAGGAGACTAAACGTACATGTGCTTGTCGTTGAGATCAGCGAGTCTGCCGGTTTGATGCGTGAAGCGATCCGTAACGCCCTTAATCACAGGCTCTACATTTGAAGAATTGTCTGCGTCGTGGGGAACCATAGCGCGCTCGGTGCTTCCATCGTCGTCTGGGCGGTTGGTATTTCGAAATGCGACGCCACCGAGACGTCCTCGTCGTTGGTTGCGCAGCCTAAGAGCAGCTGCGACAGAGCCGTCTCCGGCTTCATCTCCATCTGGCGTATCTGATTGAGTAGGTTTACCGCTTGGTCCTGGCACTGAGGTGGTAGGAGTCGACTGTGTTGTTTCTGCGACAGCATCGTCGTCTTCTTGGGCGCGCCGACGATAAGCCTTTCGTTTTTTGCCGGCACGGAATCGAATAGGCTCTGGAGCCGCTTCTGATGAAGTGACGTCCATGAGTAGGTCGATATGAGTGTGTGCACGGAGCCTGTGCGATAATGTTTGATCCGCAAGTTGAAGAGACTGATGGCAGTGATTGACTTTGTTAGTATTGTATTGTTCGACTGTACGGATAGTAGGTGACATCAGTTGGAGGCTTATCTTATCAGCGCCACTCACTAAAGTCAGTCAGTACCTTGACTTCATCCGCCTAGGTTGTAAGAACGCCCACTTCATGCAATCGAGAAATTGACTAAAGGCCAGATCGTACTGCCTCTGTGCAAAAGTCAATTTAATAACTAGCGTCCCTATCTATTTTTTGCTGCCAAAGCTTCAGCTTTTCTTACTTCTCACCCTTCTATGCTCCAGAGCTCTGAAACCTCTACTCAACTACAACCTACCTTAGGTACTCGTCACCGATCCTACATCACTCACCAAAATGTCAAAACGAGTATGATACTTCTTTAATAATTAGATATACTATTCTAAAGCTCATAAGGTCTACTTTTCTGTTGAAGGACGTGTCCAAGGTACGTCCATCTCCAGTTCATCTAAAGCTTCTCTCCAACTGACGTCATTTAGGTGTTGGCTTCCGGTACGATTCGGTTCATCAACACGTCCCAATTACATCAAATCTGACTCAAGAACAGGTATTTCACACAAAAAAGAGCTCGAGAATACGGAGTGACTGGATGGTGTCGAAACACAAAGGACGAAACAGTACATATGAGTATTTCTGCGACTTGGGCCTGTGCTGACTAACAACTTGGATAGGTCGAGGGTGAGGCTCAAGCCAGCGAAGAGGTCCTGTCCAAGTTCTTCAAGGACGTTGACGATGGTCCGAGATCGGCTCGAGTAACAAAGGTGGCACAAGAAGAACGGCAGGTTTTAGAGGGAGAGACTGATTTTACGGTTACGCGTTGAGCCCCCCCAGATGTAATCAAAAGAGGAACAGGACAGGATGGATCACTCCTAGAAAAAAAATAAGAAGAATCCATTATATCACCAGTCCTATATTCATGCTGGCATACTCATCTCTACTCGCCTGAATCCAACTTTACCACAGTCGTTAATAAAATCCTATGTTAACCATAAACGCCAGACAAATGCCTTTGCTCAGAAACCTCTACCGCGCCTTTTCAGAACCGGCTTCTTGACCGCGCCCTGTGTCACAAACTTCTTTCCATCCGCACCAATCTTCTTCTTCTTCTTTTGAGTTCGCTCCTCCTCCATCTGCTTTCTCTCTTCGTCTTTTCGCTTGTCATCGGCCATTTTGGCTTCGATCTCCATCTTTCGGTTGAATTCTGTTTCCGTGACACGCTTGTCACGGACCGAATAGCCCTTTTCCTTAACTGAGTAGAAGACACCGCCAAGATCAGCGAGCCAGTGGGGATCTACGGCCGTGACTGTCGAGACGTATACCTTGGAAGTAAGGATCAACTCGTGGTAGACGATATAATCAGGTGGATGCCCAGCATAGAGCGCACTCGTTGGATGCAGCTGCACGCCGAGGTTGGTGCGTAGGTTGATATACTCGCCCGAACCCTTATACTTGGCTGCTTGGTGATAGTATCCTGAGCAAATGCACTTCCGGACAATATCCCAGTCCATTCCACAGCTCGTCAGCTCCATCTTTTGCATCCGAACAATATCTAAAAGCTGCTCCCGAATCTCCTTGGCTCGTCTTAGGGATTTAGGGTGCAGGAAATGCTTAACGCACCAACCGTCTGAATAGCCATTGGCCTTCCAGTTGGTGTATACTTGTAGGTATGTCAAGTGATCCGACTCATGCACCCAGAATTTCTCTCGCGCAGCATCGGCCTCTTCCTGTCTTTCCTTTGGCCGGTAGAACACGTTGGGCACGGAAAGCATGGAGACAATGGTGATCATTTCCTCGCTGCAACCATACTCTTCTGCGGTGATGAGCAGTTTAGCCAATGACGGATCCATGGGGAAAGCACTCATTTTCCTTCCTAGACCCGTGAGCTCGCCAAGGTTATCCAAAGCTCCGAGTGCCCAGAGATCAAACATCGACGTTGTGATAGTGTCCTGCGGGGGAGGGTCCATGAAATCAAAATCCAAAAGGTCTTTGACACCAAGGGACTTCAACATCAGGACAGTATTGGCAAGATTAGTTCGCTGGATTTCCGGAATTGTCTGCAGATATAAGTCATCCTTAAACTCCTTTTCTGAGTAGAGTCGAAAGGCTTTTCCGGGACCTGTTCGGCCGGCTCGACCCGATCGCTGTGAGGCGTTGGCCTGCGAAATAGGCGTGATCTGAAGAGTATCCATGCCAATCTTGGGGTTGTAGACCTTCATCTTGGAGTAACCCGCATCCACGACATATTTGATACCATCGACCGTCAGACTGGTTTCGGCAATGTTGGTTGCGACAATGCATTTCCGCACACCAGGGGCAGCCTTGTCAAAGATCTTGGCTTGTAGATCTGCAGGCATCTGACTGTATATCGGCAAGATACTCAACTTGGGAGGGTCGTTGAGAGCGTCAAGTCGTTTTTGGACCAGTTCGCAGGTGATTTCGATATCTTCCTGGCCAGTCATGAACACCAGAATATCGCCCGGTCCCATCGAAACGTGAATCGACAAGACTTGGTGCACTGCTTGATCGACATAATCCTCAACAGGGGATCGATGAAATAGAACATCGACTGGGAAAGTCCGGCCAGGAATGATGAACTCAGGGGCACCACCGAAAAAGTCAGAGAACCGTTTTGAATTCATCGTAGCAGAGGTTACGATAAGTTTCAAATCGCGACGCCTCTGCAATATCTTCTTGAACAAACCCATCAGGATGTCTGTGTTCAAAGCACGCTCGTGCGCCTCATCCATGATGATACACGAGTACCGATCCAGATCAGGCTCATTAAGTGACTCTCGCAGGAGAACACCGTCGGTCATGTATTTGATGATCGTCTCTTTGCTGGTGCAATCTTCAAATCGAATCGCATAACCAACGGTGCTTCCTAGCTTCACTTCCATCTCTTCGGCAACTCGTTTGGCCACGCTCATTGCTGCTACTCGTCGTGGCTGGGTGCAGCCGATCATGCCAGTTTTTCCATACCCGTCTTCTCGGAGGAACTGAGTCAACTGTGTCGTCTTGCCTGAACCCGTCTCACCAACACAGATGACGACCTGGTTCTCCCTAATGACACGAAGGAGGTCTTCGCGAACTGCGAAGGCAGGCAGATATTCCCGCTGTTCCCGTAAGGTCTTGCTTTGACTGAAGTTACTCGCGCCGTCTGCCTTTTTCATATGCTCGCTAAACTTGTTGCCCTTGCGCTCAGTAGGTTCAGCATCATCCTTGGCAGGCAGCGGCAGCGCAGAGTCGCCATCCTCCTCCTTTGCGCCCATAATGTTTCCAAGTGTCGTTCCGGTCATGCTTGTAGCCTCTTTAGCTTGCCGCTGGCGTTCTCGCTGCTGCCGTGCTTCCTTCACAACCTTGCTGCCCTTTCGGCTGAAAACCGCCATATGACTCTGAGGATCTTTTACAGCTGGGACCGGCTCCAACTGCTTCGTAAAGATGGTTCGACCGTCTAGAAATGGTGGCCGTAGATCGTGGACTAAGAGATGGACTCGGGTCGATTCGTCATCGTCAACAAAGTCGGATGCCATATCGCGCCTTTGCGCTACACCTGATTGCAGCATTCGGTTCGTTTCCCATGCATCGTTGTCTCGGTTCCTTTGTTCACGCCGAGCATCAAATCGACTAGACATCTTTTCGTGTCGGGCAGTTTCCTGCTGCTGGCCTTCCCAGGTGTCATATGCGGCGAAGGGGTTATGGGCGTCATCTCCGAAACTGTGACCACCAAACTCATCACCACCGTACCAGTCGCGATCTAGCGCTTTCGAGTCTTCGTCGGTCGGTTCTATTCCTTCTGTCTGTCGAGGAGGCGTAGGCGGGTAACGCGACTGTGCTCGTGGAGTTGAAGCGCGTGAAGAATCATCATGGAATCTCTGGTGATGTCGCACGAAATCAAGTCGTCTCCTCTTCGGATTGGGGTTATACCCGTCGTATTCTCGATCCTCCGCCATGTCGTTGACCTGCTTTAGTATAAAAGTTTAGTGATCGAGTAAGTTGTCCGCCGCGACAGGAAACTTGGGTTAGATAAGAGTCGGCCGATAACGATCACGTGCACCCCTCAGCGGCACTTCGAAACATGTAGGAGTTCTGAGAAGCTATGTATTCTAGTAATAATCCCCTACAAGGAGTATCATGTTGGGAAACTATTAATTAGTTTAAATAATATGGTTGTCCTAGATACCAATATACTTAAGTTATGACCAGGTATATGTAACTTACCGTTTAAAGCTCAATGGTGTGAAATACTCAAGTGCCAGTACCTCAGTTAACACTCATTTATTGATATTTCTACCATGCTTACAATTACATGAAACTTATGCATCCCTGTGATGACTTATTACTGGTAGTTAGGACTGATCAGCACAACAGTGTTGTTGCCCTTTGATCCATCACAGGGATATGTCGAATTCATACGCCCTTCCGGGGAAAAGCCTACTATTGCCTTATGATACTAAGTAATACAGAAATCGTGTTATTTCTCATTATATCCAGTCGAAGAAAATGAAATTCTATAGCAAAACAATACCTAGAACAAGCAGCATGAGCAAACTCGAATGTCACTAACAAGAAGAGGTCCCTGGGTGGGTTGATTTCTTATCGATAAACCCCGCTAGAAATTTTTGGAATAAATTTATCTGGGCGCCCACCTGCGAATACAAACTGGGCTTCAACAACACCGTTCTTAAGATACCCAGACATTCACCATGTCATCCATGATTACAGCCGCGCAATGGGTCCCTCGGGGCTTCGCTGCGCCTTTCCCTCAGAAATACACCCTAGACGAGGCCGAGTTTGAGCGGATAGCAGAGCTTGCCAAGCTCCAACTTGACGACGCCCAAGAGGACCTGAACGAGGCCGAGGAGGAGGCCGCGCAGAGTGGCGCAAAGACGGACAAGGCTGAGGACAAGGAAGACGACTCCGAAATGAAGATTGACGACGGCAAGCCTGCCGAGAAAACTGAGTATGTGACTCTGCGACTATTTTCCAAGACCTCTTGGCCAGAAAACTAACAAGAACGCATAGGATTAACCTCAACGATGACGACCTAAAAGAATATGACCTGGAAAACTATGACAACGACGACGATGAGGACTTGCCTGGAAATGGAGAGGGCATGGGCATGTTTGGAAACATCAAGTCGCTGGCCTACTACGAATCGAATAAGGAAGATCCCTACATCACAATTGACGCCGATAAGGAAGAGGAGGAGGAAGACCGAGAAGAGCTTCAGGTTCTTGCGACAGACAACCTGATCGTGTCTGCCAAAGTCGAGGATGAGATGGCGCATCTCGAGGTGTACGTCTACGAGGATGAGGCTGACAACCTCTATGTCCACCACGACATCATGCTGCCCGCCATTCCTCTCTGCGTCGAATGGATTGACATGCCCGTCAACAAGGCCGGTGTGGAGAAGGATGCGATAGGCAACTTTGTTGCTGTTGGCACAATGGACCCTGATATCGAGGTCTGGGATCTGGATACCATCGATTGCATGTACCCCAACGCGATTCTCGGTCAAGGAGGCAACGCGGAGGAGAAGAAGTCGAAAAAGAAGAAGAAGAAGTCCAAGAAGTCCAACGACGAGTACCATGTCGACGCAGTCCTATCACTAGCTGCGAACCGTAAGCACCGCAACCTCCTGGCCTCAGCCTCAGCCGACAAGACGGTCAAGCTGTGGGATCTTAACACAACAAAATGCGCCAAGTCGTACACTTACCATACCGACAAGGTGTGCTCACTGGCATGGCACGCGAACGAGCCTACTGTCCTGCTGAGCGGTTCTTACGACCGAACTGTGGTGGCGGCCGACATGCGCGCGCCGGACGCAAAGGCTCCCCGGTGGGGAGTTGAGAGCGACGTAGAGAATGTGCGGTGGGATCCTCATGACCCTAACTTCTTCTTCGTCTCGACAGAGAACGGAATCATCCACTACCACGACGTCCGCAATGCGCCGTCCGACCCTACAGGGACCAAGGCTGTCTGGACTCTACAGGCCCACGACGAGTCAGTGTCTTCGTTCGACATCAACCCCGTGGTTCCCGGTTACATGGTGACCGGCTCGACCGACAAGACGGTCAAGCTGTGGAACATCCAGTCCACAGGACCCTCGGTAGTGGTTTCGCGCAACCTCGATGTCGGAAAGGTCTTCTCCACCACGTTTGCGCCCGACCCGGAGGTTGCCTTCCGCCTCGCCGTCGCCGGCAGCAAGGGCACAATGCACGTGTGGGACACCAGCACCAACGCGTCGGTGCGCAAGGCCTTTGCGCAGCGGGTACCGGAGCAGCGCGGGAAGGATGAGGATCGCCTCGTAGGCGTCAACAACGATGACAGCTCCAGCGATGACGAGGACGACGAGGGAGACGACAAGCAGGATGATGACTCGATGGATGAGGACTAGACGAGATTTTTTTGTGGTATGGCGAGGCGAAAAGTTTTGAATCAAGAATTGGACAATCCGACGATTGAGCAACTTTGACTGAGGCTGAATGAGACCATGTCTCATTTGACAATGGCGTGGCCACCCCTAATTGAGCACTGGCAACACAATGGATGGTCGATCATAGCGAGGATCATGAATGTCTTGCCCGCCCTGATGGGCGGCTCACGAGAATAGTCTGCATGAATGAAGCACACTGGCGCACAGGAACTGTTTCACAGAGGGAAAATTGGGAGATGCGTATCGACTAGATGCACGACGTTTTGACAGGAAAGAAAAAGTTGGACAGAATCCTCAACCATCTGCTCTTTTGTTCAGTTAATGAAACGATGAACATAAATTTTAGAAACATGGAAACATGGAAACATGGAACCAGTCATCCCTCTCCCAAACTCAAGGACCAATCGAAGAGGGGGATAATAATTCTGGGTCGATCTTCTTTGGATGGTAGGATGGTCCGAGATGCCTCATGGATTAAGCCGTCATCTTTTGGTCGTCTGAGAACAGACGCATGCGCGTCACAGGCGCCCAAAATAGGGCGGTGGCACTCGAATAGTGCGAACGCATTGTACGGTACACTCTCAGACAAGGCGGGTAGGCAATTTGCTGTACATGCAAATAATGCTTCTGTGCGCAGGAGGGCGGATTTGGTCACTGGTAGACTGGCAACTGGTCAGTGCAAAGCTGCGACCATGCTGAGCATTCGTTAATCGAAAAGCGGAGGATCGTCCAGCCCCAAAATACAAGGCATTAATAGACAGGGTCTAGCTGTCCACCCCACCCGCGCTAATGAGGCATCCATCCCCTCCCTGTGGTGAGAAGAAACCTTGGACGCCATCACATCACAGTGAACTGACTGCTCTCTACTTGGGTCCGCTTGCGCAGATACAAGGGCCTGAAACAGGAGAGAGCGTTGATGGCGCTGGAGCCGTCGACCCAATCATGAAGGATGCCTCAATTGTTCCCCGAAGGCCATGCATGCCACCTGAGAATCACCAGCTGTTTTTGTTAAATGTAGTGGCTTTGATGAACGACGGGGTACTTCATAGCGGGTCGGCCTTCAGACGTGTCAACACACAGCTGACTTATTCGTGATGGCATCAAGAGTGTACAGTTGTGCGCTGGTCATGCACGACAACTCACTATACTGCAAATGCGTCTTCTGCATCTAGTGGGCTGAGCCAAGTCAAGACACAGCTGTCTTGGCTGTCAAAGAAAATCTTGAGCTTCACCTGCAGTTGAGTGCTTGCATCCATCCCCTGGCCTAGCCTGGTAGCCTGGCAATCGGTGCAACCACCGCACTGATATAATTTTTTTTTCTTTTTCTTTCCTTTCCTTCCAAGATCCGCTGGTCACTGGTTGAGACCCGCGTAGTGTAGCGCGCGGGTCATTGCAAGGTCTTCACTGGTGGGATTGGACGTTGAGGATGGAGGGTGATGATGAAAGGTGAATGGCGGAAGAGGAGCTCCATTGGGTGGGAGGGACGAGCCAACATAAACGTCCCGTCTAGCATGTGCTAAGAAACAAAAGCCTCACCAGAAACAAAGCAATAATGTTTTTTTTTAAGCTGTAACAAGTTAGGAAAGGCAAAAGGAAAAATGGAAAGACGCGTGTACTGGGTATCGTATGTCGTGTAGCACCATGGGCGTGTCATGCTCCTCTCAATTCTTTGTCTATGAATAGGAAAAGAATCAAGAATGTAGTAACCTAGACTCAAGAGGCAGCTGCACGGCATTCGAGCCACGAATGTTACCACTCACAGCTAAAAGCAGACATTATTAGCTGGTTCTTGCATCCTCTCTACCTCTGTTGGCGCTGGCCGCGGGCCTTTTTCCCTATTGTGCCCGCACGCGAGGAAGAGAAAAAAACCCATTTCAGTGGACCTATCACCAAAAGACAAAAGACAAGGGGCAGGGCGAGCGAAAAGTGACCACGCGATTGGTTACCCGCGTTGACGCGAGACCAGGATTCTTGCCTCAAGTGCCTTTTTAGCCAGGGGCATCGACAGGGACCACAAAAGCGTTCCAGCAAATGAGGGCTCGGTTGCAGGGACATGGATGGGTCCTACGAGTGAGCCACCAAGGGGGGGACGGCCGGGCCGTTGCAAAGCCAAAGGCAAAGCCTGAAGTTTAGCTACCTCCAGTACGCTACAGTGCCTGAGTGCTCGGCTTCAGCTCTCTCATCAGGCAGTTGTAGAGGGTCCCATATCTTTTGTTTCATCCCCCCGTCCCCGCCCCCAAGAACCGATTTCCATCTCTTCAATCCTTCCCAGTGCTCGCTTTCTCTCCTTTGACAACATACATACGTCGAAAAAGGCCTGTATCTTCACTTCTTCCAAAGAAGTCTCACGATCGCCGCTCTCTCGATCGTGTCCGCTTCTTAGTGTGCATTGACTCTGCCTTTGCCAACTATTCCCTCATTTGCTTTTTACTCCTTCGTGCTCGGTATATCCCCCGTCGCAGGATCGATCGAAAACCGCACGGATACCGACTGATACACCCATTTTCGACGTTGACCGTTCCTTTACCACCAGCTGAATCAATCGTTGTCACTGCAAAATTTGTCAACGTAAATTACTGTCTTTCTCGAAGAACCGACACATCAAATCACGCTAGACGTTGATCTTCCGCTCTAGAAGCCGAATCTCATACACTCAAAAGGACTGGACTCCTTGTCTCACTACACATTCAACGACACCTGAAAACACCCTCGCACCGCGTTTTTCTCTCTCTCTCTCGCAAACTTCGCTCGTCTGGTACAGTTTAGCAAAGACGTGCCTCAGAAAGTAGATCGGTCTTGAGTCAGTGGCACGACACTTTTTGGCGATCCCTCAATCACAAGACGTCGTTTCAGCAACAGCAACTCCTCATCACCATCCTCTCGAACTTACATATAAACCACCAAAAACCACAAATTTTAAAAAGACGTAACTAGCAAAAATCCTGCTCTAAATCTTCAACCATGTCGCTCGTCCGCGCTTTCACCACCAGAAAGGCCAAAATGGCTGGCCACACCGAGATGGGGGACCAACAAGTCCAGGTACCGAACCGCAGCAACTCAGCCCGTGATAGGCACCACCCTATCCTGCGACACAAGATTTCCGGCCCTGTTCAGCTTGTTCACACCACCAATATGCTCTCCTACAACGCCCCCGATATCCCGCAAGCTCTCCGTAACAAGTCGTCGCTGCGATCTGTCGGCGAAGAATCTGAGGCTCCTTCAACAACCGAGTCGACTCCACCCACGAGCCCGGATGTCTCTCCCGTGGAAGAGTGCTCAGGTCCCACGCCGAACCATCTGTCGACTTATTTCATGGTCTCGGACAAGCCAATTGTCCTGCCCAAGGTCACTGAAGCTCCTGCGATTCCCAAGCGGTCACCTTCGCACACCAAGCAAAACTCGTATGATGCCATCGCCCGCCAACGATCCGTCTCGCAAACGTCAAGGGATTCGGAGCATTCCGTTTCCACAAAGGCCAGCTTCTCTTTTTCACGGTCGTCATCAACTTCTACGCGCGCTTCATCAGCCTCGTACACCTCTGCCGGCCAGACTCAAAAGCCCCCGCCCGTTCCTGTCCCGACAGTACCTGCGGTAGTCCCAGCCCCTCCGCCATCCTTCCAGCAGCGAGCGATCAAGGATTCTCACCCTTTTGGTCATGAACTAGCACAAGTCACCGAGCTCGCCGAAGAGTACAGCGCCAAGCCAGCAACCAAGGAGGACGAAGAAGACTTCCGCTACATCAAATCCAAGGGCTTGAACAAGTTCTCCGCCGACGACTATCTAAACGACGTCCAGAGCCTCATCCTCAGCTTCTTCCCCGAGGTGTCACACGCCAAGCCAACTGCACCGCAATGGATTTAAGTGCACACCTAACGCTGGAACGTCTGTTTCTTCATTCGGCTGTACATATTTGATAGATATCTTACGACCATGGAAAGGGGTCCTTGGTGGGACAATGGCGGACATGATTAAAAGGTACATACACATGATGGTTGCTTTATGTAGCGACATCTATTCCTTGGCTGAAGCTGAAATTTCTCTCTCTTTTTGTTACGTGTATCTTGGTTTGGTTTTTCTTGAGGAGAGAGGGCTGTGGCCGATGTTCAGGTACCCAGGTATTTGGCTAGCAAAGCAAGGGGCGTTTGATAGGACCAGGGTGGAATAGGACTGGATGAATGGATGGGATACCTTTTCTTTTGCTGGATGATTCTGTTTCATGATGTTGTATCTAAATAGATACTGGGTCATACACACGCCCACTACGGCATATTTTCCTTTTCAAACTTATTTTCTTTTTTTAGTGTGATGGTGATGCCTTTGAGCCGTGCTGAAACCGCTGATCATAAGCTACTGCGCCAACCTGCATGCCGAAGTATGCAGTGTAATGAAACACGATGAAACTACCCATCTTGGCAGCAGGAAATTCATGCGGCGCATCTTCATCTTCATCCACATCTGGAAAGCATTGTTCATCTCCCTTGGACCCCTGGCGATTGAACAAGGGCCTCTGCAGGATCGGAAACACGCTTCATTCTAACTCGAACGGCAATCGGTATTGCTGGAGCAAGGGGGGCCAGAAGTTAACTACGCAAATTGATTGATTTCCAGGTTTCAGATGGACATAGATACAAGTTGACGTAGCTCCGGTGTTTAGTTTTTTTGAGTTTTTTTGCTTTTCGCGCCCATTGTTCTAAGAACATTGGGTTCCTGGCGTGGCGTCTGGGTTTTTCGGTGACGTGTCTGGCTTCTAGCTTTCTCTGGCGTTGGAGGATGTGGAAATTATCTAACTTACCTATCTGTAGCTATTTGCCGGTATTAAGCGTATACAAGTTTGCTGTCTCCCACTAGCAGTGTGAACCTTTAGTTGAATGTTGTAGGTGAATTCTGTGAATAGATGACATCGATCTGGATTCAATAGTCGGTAATCAGCACATGTAACTTTCTGAACAAGTTTTTGTGGTCAGTTTTGCTCAGAAACGTTCTCGAACTTATCAAAGTTTAGCCAAAAGCGTGATATGAGCAGTTGGTGCCATCGTTGTGCTACCACGGAAACTTGATGGTGTATGGAATGGAATGGCTGACTGGGCTTAACCTAGAGCGACGTTCCACCCCTGAACCTTTTTTTATTTTACCTACCTACCTATCCACCTTCAACGTCTGAAATGTTTTGCTGAATTATACCCTGTTGCCTTTTCTATGAAATACTCAAATTTCAGTCAGGCTGCAATTGTCAACGCCCTTCGCGGCCAGACCTTACGAATTCCAAACTTCTATACACTATTCCATATATGACCAAATCCCCAAGGTCAGCCTAAACGCCACCATGAACAAATCAAACACATCGTTGATCAAGCACTTGATCGCATGGCCATAGTGTACCGTTTATTGCCCGTTGACGAAAGTTCACGAAACGGGTTCTTCTATCACAGATGGTGATCCAATCAATGGCCTGTTTCGAGACTTTGGATTGCGGTTCTGTAAGATGGCGCTTAGAGATCAACGGCGCCTCTTACATGATGAGGTTCAATTCTTTTATTAAGAGCTGCGCGGCTGAGCAACAGCTCCGCCTAGCTGGTCGTATTTCAGACAATAAGTCGTATATGAAGTTGAGGATCGGCACTGTTGGTGGTAGGATACTCTGTAGTCTTGTCTCGTATGCGACACAGGAGAGACTTTTACAAGCAGTGGCATCGGCCCCTGAAATCAATCGGCTATGGACACAAGGGTGTATCCTTCTGAGCTTGTTGAACGATATGTTGTCGCTGAAAAAGGAATTACATATGGACTGTGTTATTAATGCTGTCGCGACAATCATGTAACCGGATAAGACAATTGATACGGTGGTTTCTGAGTTGGGAAAACGATCGAGGCTAGCAGTAAATGACTTTGATCATGCTCCAGACTAGTTGCTCAAAAAGACGGATCCTAAGGAGGAAATGTAGCTTATTGTGAAGGGACATACCGGTGCATGCCGTGCTATCGTCTGGCACGCTCAAGTTTACGTTGGTGCCCTGAGCCCGAACTACTTGGACCAAAAACTGACTTGCCACAGTTCAACATCATCCAGATACAGGTTGTCCAAGATCATACAGGAAAAAGGATCACTAGAAATTGCTCTCTGATTCTACTGGTAGACAGAGTAATTAATATATTTTCTAAAACCATATTCAACAGGCTTTAGGGTCTTTGGCACCGATGCATTCAACCCACGATTCAAACCGATCCCAGGAATTACTGCCCTTGGTTCTGTGATCCCACAAACTTCACAAGGTCTGTGATAGTGACGATTCTATACCCCTGCCGCTTGAGTTCGGGAAGAACAGTGCGCAACATTGGCGCAGTCCATGATCTCCGATCGTGGCAGATGATGATAGCTCCCGGATGAGCCATGCTCAAGATATGTTTTGCGTTGGTGTCGGGATATGGTATCTGAGGATCATGAGGATAGACGCTTCCCAGGGTGATACGGAAGCCCTGATTTCCCAACACGTCGCGCATCCGCCTGTTGAATATTCCGGATCCGGGGCGGAAGTAGTTGTTGGGGAGGATTTGGCCGTTTGTCGCATATGCCTCTGTCAGCATCTCCTTGACGAGGTGGACTTCCTCCAGCAGCTTTTCGTTGCTGAGTGACTTGGATGGCTCGTCATGCATGGCGTGGTTGCCTAGCTCGTGACCTTTCTCGACTAGCTTGACGAGCTTGTCTTTGCGACCCTCGACCTGGGATCCTATGACAAAGAACGTGGCATGAGCTTCGTTCTCCTCCAGAACCTGCATGATCTCATCGGTGTGGGCGGATGGCGCATCGTCGATAGACAAGGCGATTATTTTCTGGTCGGTCGGCTCCTCAAAGAGGACGTCGGGGTACTTCCTCCGTAGCCAATTGATGAGGTATCGAGGAGGCTTGTAGACGCAGTAGGCCGAGTAAAAGGGAAAGATCAGGAGGCCTGCGAGTACGACGAGGGCTATAAGGGTTGCCATGCGATTGCGCCTGACCCTACGGCGCAGCTTGGTGGGCAGGCGGAAAAGGGAGAGTCGGACCATTAGGGCATCTATTAGCTCAGCTGCGACCGCAAGTCTCAGGAACGAGACTCCGCAGCCTGCACATGCTCCCTCTGGATAGAAGAGGGAGAGGGAGGATATCGTTGATGATGGTGTGGTGGTGTTGTAGAGATTAGATAAAAAAGAGGGAGCAAAAAGGGGATAATCCATTGGATCATGGCGTACACGGCGCCTCATGCAGGCAGGACTTTCCCGCTCGCGCTTCTGCGGGCGTCTGTCTTGACCAATAAGAAAAGAGCGGGAACACAAAGTCTGTGCTCGTAGCGCGGTACTGAAAACCGCTTTTACAGGGGCATGACGCTCACAGGGCTGAGAAGCGCACCGCCCCGTGGCACAGCTACAGAAGCGCAGCAAACCAACCAAAAAGGCTTGGACTTTTCAAGCAGCCATCTTCTAAAACGGCGAAATATTCAAAAAAGGAAACAAAAGAAGAAAAGAAAGGAAAGCGCTTAACCCTCCCTTCCATCCTAATTTGAGAATGCAAGCGCGATCGGCTGCGGAACGTGATGCTGGATCTCGGCGCTCGAGCCACTCTCGACACAACCATGCTGTGGCTGCATTGGTTCACGGGAATAGCTGAACTATTTGGACCGTTCGCTTGGAGCCCGTTGAGAGGCGCATCTCCCAGGAACTATGCGTGTAAGTCAGTGGTATTGCCTTTGTCACTATGTTATTGTTTGAGGATCCGTGCCAGATGCAGTCGTAGGGTATTTCGTGATTAGGGACTTTGGTACCAAAAAAGCATGCCTTGCGTTGCCAAAACTTCCACTGCAGCTGTTCTCATCTTCGTCTTGTCAATTGTTTCCAATTGGTCTGCACATGTTCTACGTCAGAGTCATTGGCTCTGCGTCAGTCTCAAGATGAACTAACAGGATCCCTCAAACTGCTGCGAAGATCGTTTTCTTAGGTGCGATCGTCATGCGACGCCTTGGAGGTTGAGTATCATAGCCAATTCGTTTCTTGCAGTTGGCTTTACCTCACAACAATGGCCGAATCTCGCAACATCTCTTGCGAAACCGCTCAACTCTCAACATCAAAATAGGGTGCTGGGTTCTTCGGCGGCCTGCAAGAATTGACGTTTTTGACCCTCCTAATACCCTGTATAACCTTCTGACTCTAAGCCGCTTGCAGGTAAGCTCGCTGACGCTCCAGGGGTCCTACCCAGTCTCCGTTGACAGAGTCCCCTGCACGGCCACGATCGTCGCCCTCGATTTGACTGCTGGATTCTGAAAAGTCCCCGTCACTGATTGGCCCAGGGTTGCGGCCTCCCGGCATCCCCGCGAATAGGCAAGCTTCAGCCACAACCGCAACTCGGCTTGAGCTTGCTGGGTAGAGGCATCCCAAGCGATAGGTTTCTGAGATGAGCGAAACAAAGGACAGAAAAGATAAATATATGATGATGCCAAACACGGCGTCGAACATGCATCGGTCTATCCAATTCACCGTGTTTTTATTCCATATTTGGTTCTATATGGTCATTGCTGATAGCTCTTTACCTTGGTCACAATATCCTACTCTAACTCCCACTTACACACAATTAGCCAATCATCAACTCCATCACAATCAGCAACCATGAGTCGCCGTCGACAGGACCGTAATCAACACCACTACACCCAACCCTACAACGCAGAGACCTCTAGGAACTGGAGTGAGGAAGCTGTTCGAGGCAGCTGGGACTCCAACTACCAGAGGACAGCATCAGCCAACACATCACCCAGAGACCAATCCCAAACCTGGAGGGGACCAAGTCCCCAAGCATACGATAGGCGCCAGACAATGGTGAACCAGTGGCTCGTTCAACAGTACAGCCATGATCCTTCAACAGTAATGGAAGCTGTGTCTGACCTAGCAACTCCTACAACATCTCCTGCCTTTAGCGACTCTTCAACGTTTCCTTCTCGGACTCATGATGCACCACCATATCAGACACGCGCCGTGGCCAATGACTTTCTTGCACCGCCTTCAAGAAATTACGTGCCACAGAGACCGTATGATAGCCACCATCGCCATGGCGCCCCGTCACCCTCTCGAGGATCTGCGTCCTACCATCTCGATAACCGGCCTGTGGATTATCGACAGATAGAGCCCCGGTCTGCCGAACAAGATCTCCGAGGCATTGGATCGTTTGCAGATACCGACCGTTCTCGGTACGTTTCCTCTTACCAAAAATCTTGCTACTAGTAACTGACATATTCATCTGCAGCCGTGAAGTCAAGTACAAGCCACTCAGCAACTGGTTCGGTCTTTGGCTGCCTCCCCATGAGTGAGGCTAGCCTCATCAAGGCTTATTATTCGATACCTCCACTTCAGCTCTAAGCAACAATTATGCGCTTACGCAGACGATTTATTAAGAAGACAGCACGAATAGCAAGTACACTGCTTTTATTGTCATTGTTCTATTTTCAATTTCCTCTCTTTTTTACCTCCCCTCTATTCTCCTGTCTGGTTCAGATGGCTTTCATGGCTAGAGGAAATGTGTTTTTGTATGACGATTATTTTCGGACCGGACACTTACACTCCTTTGACCTTGTTGGACCGGTATTTTGATCACCTCCATATAAAATTTCACTTTCTTTTCATGATTATGTACACTTGGAGGATTCATGACATTATGCGATTTCTCTTATATTCTCCTCAACTATACTCGTTGTAGAGAATCATTCTTCGCGAGAAGCTAATCTGTTTTTTTTTTTCTTTCTCTACAACTCTACATGATCTGACTCTCTCTTCTTCCCAATATCCATGTAAACTCTTGAACGGCTATCCAGCCAAACCATTCCAATTTACTGACCTCCATTTTCCTTCCTCAGAATCTCCAAACCTTGAACCAGATCTTGCTTCAGATCCTCAAGGCCCTCGACACCGATGCTCACTCGCAACAGTCTCTTATCAACCTTGGGATCTGTCATAGCACGCCACTCAATCAGACTCTCAACACCTCCTAAACTAGTAGCATGGTGAAACAGCTCCAGCTTGGAGGGCAGTCGCTTGGCAACGTCACCGTCACGAAGGTACACCGAGAAGACAGGACCGTAGCCATTGGGCATCTGCTTCTGCAGCCAGCTGCCCTCAACCGACGCCTCAGGCTGTAGACTGGCATGCTGGATACGCTCGACGAGAGCCCCAACCGCAGACGATGGATCACGCTGTTGCTCGGCCAGCCAGGCAACGAGTGCTGTAGCTGTTGCACTCTGGCGCTGAACACGGAGCTCCAGAGTACGCAGCGAACGAATACCCAGCCAACCCTCAAGACTACCCATAACAGAGCCAAGAAGAAGACGATCATTAAGGAGAGCGCCCTCCCAGTCTTTGTGCTTTCGGTTAACAGATAGCGTACCGCAGAGCATATCAGAGTGACCGCCAAAGTACTTTGTACCACTGTGCATAACAACATCAACATCATACTGGAAAGGATCCTGCAACGGGGGTGGCGCAAACGTTGCATCGACGGTCAAATAAGCGCCAGCCTTCCTAGCCTTTTCGGCATAGGCTGCTAGGTCGCGCGCTTCACCAGTTGGGTTGAGTGGCGTCTCAACGTGAATGACGTCTCCAGGCTCAAGGTCCTCGACGGCGCAGTCCAGGGGCAGTTGCTTGAGGCCTGTCAGGCGGGAGAGGATGCTGATGACGCCGTGGCAGCCGTGGTAACCATCTCCAATGGCGATGCGTTTCGGGTTCAGATGAACAAGCATGGCGTGGAAAGCAGACAGACCAGAGGAGTAGGTGACGGTTGGGGCGCCGATGATGGATGTGAGGATGGCTTCGAGACGAGTGGTGTTGGGGCCAGTAGCTCGGGAGTAGACATGAGAGTCTAGGGGGTTATTGGGCTACATGAGTTAGTATGAGTCGCTTTAAGAGGCTCTGAGACCATTGCAGAGTTATGTTGTGTCTTGTCAAAAGAATTGACCTGTTATGATATTCTTGAACCCATCTTGCGTTCAAATTCCGGCTTGTAACAAATTCCCCAAGCCCAACGAACAACATCAGAATGAAAGATCAACACTCACATCGGTGTTATCCCAGGATTTAAGGGCATCCGGATCGTCGCTGTACCTGAAAGTTGTGCTGACGTGCATAGCCGGTGCAATCGCCCGGTGCGACTGAATGCCGTTGTCGGCATGAACGGCGCGCGAGGCCAGTGAAAGTCCGGCGACGGCGCTGTGAAGGCCGGCCCGGACTCCGGCGGTGCCGTCCGGGACTGAGGAGACATCCTTGAGGTTGGTGGGAACTTCGTCGGATGCCATGGTTGTTTCCTTTTCTCTCCTGATCTCGAGATTCTGATTTCTTGAGACTGGGCGCCAGTGAATTTGGTGATGGATGTTGTTGGTAGAGATGAGGGGGCAACAGAACACCAGCGCCAGTTAGTCTAGTTTACCTGTGATGCGATGCACTTTCAACAATGTTGACTCATCGACACAACATATTGCCAGAATTTTACAGTAAACGAAAAGAAGCCAATTCAGTTCGGTCTGATGAATATCGCCATTGCTCTCCGGCGCCCTCCGAGCAACAGGGTGGGGCTTCCAGCAGACATTGATAGCACGCAATGAGAAGTGGATGCAGCGGGTGTGGTTATTGTATCATCTCCGTCATCGGCCGCGATTACTACGCCCTGTGGGACTTAATCGCTATTGTGCTGTACATGTTAAGATATAATGTTTGAACGTGATACATTGGCATACCGATGGTCTGGAAATGTCATGTGTGTTCAACTCGAGTTGTGACCTCGGCACCCTCGGCACCCTGAGAGGCTAAACAGTAAAACACACTGCCTTGTTCATGTTTTCCCTACCCGAGAAAGAGACAACGTCCAGGTAAATGTACGAGACCGGTGCATTATGAAACATGTATTCTCATTACCATTATGTAGCTTGTATTTCATCCTCTCTTTGAGGGACATAACCTCTTTAACGTATGTTGTTCATTCACCTTGAGCAATGAATCTAAACTCCCTGCTCAACCCATAGGCGTTCTCCGCACAACTCATCCAAATCCTCGATTACGGAAAAAAGGTGTACCCAGCATAGTCATGTAGCGAATGCATATCTGGCATTATCCCGACCTGGTTAACCGAAAACGCCGAGAATGGAAAACTAAAACTCCAGGTATCTCTAATACAACGTAGAAGGGCAAAATTTCGGTCGTGCAACTCAACGCATCTCTTGACCCTCAGATGAAGCGGTCACTTTGGGCGGCGTGTTGTCCATGGGAGCGAGCTCTGACCCTTGGCCGCTCTGAGCTCTCTTGCGACCATGCATGAGAAAACGGGAAACCGAAGGGTTGCTTGAGGTGTCCTTGTCGCGAGAATCGGAGAATTTCGAGAAGAAACCGCGCTTCTGTGGATGTTGCTGTTGCTGTTGCTGTTGCTGCTGCTTGTGGTCATCTAGTCCGACATCTTCAAAGCGCTCCTCGGCGGTCGGCGGCTGCTGGAATGATCGCTCAACAGCAGATCTGGGTAGACGGGGAAGGCGAGCAGAATCAAGGCTCTGACGTGCTGGGAATTCACCGTTGGGCATGGGTGATCGTGCAGAAATGTCCTAACGCACGCGTTAGTCAAATGTTGCTCAATTGCCAAGCAGCCATACTCGTGTGGCGGTTGCTCGAAAAGGCACATGAGACAAGAGAAAGTACGTACGAACGATCGACGGTAAGAGTCGAAAGACTCTCGGGAAATAGAGAAATGCTCAATATCACCAAAGCTGCTTCGGGTATCTGTCGAGTTGCGGGTTGTGAGGTACTTTCGCGGCCACTGGCCCTTCTCCTCGGTGGGTGATGGCTTTGCGACCGTTAGTTTTAGACAAGATGCCGTGTGCGTTAGACCAAAGGCTCAACCTACAGGAAGATAGACGCCACTATCGTTGACCACTGTTGCACAAAGACAGGAATTAGCTTAGCTCCACTGGTCTTGTGACAAAATTCCGGATGCGCCGCTTCTTGACTTGTCCCCCACCACAGGAGTTAAAGGGGATGATGACAGAGGGCGACCACAAGTGACAAGGGTCCATGGACATACCGCTCATCTTGTATTCGCCATTATCACGACCCTGGCTACTTCGAATGCTCAAAACAGGCGTGGACTTGGAGCCGACAGTATCGACTTTTTCGAAGCCCGGGGTTGAATCGGGGCGTTGGTTCTCATCCTGGACGACGACGCTACCAGGGCGACGGGCGAAAGGGTTGCGAATAGGCATAGCGAAAGAAAAATCGGTGGACGCTACTGAAAAGAGATGAATAGTTTGGTTGTTTGCTTGTATATGAAAAGACGATGTTGTCGAGAACAGTCGAGGTTAGGGTCGTGGATATGCACTATATCTATATGGTACGGCTGACGGGGATAGGATTGGAAGGAAGGTGAAATCCAAGAAATCCAAGAAAGGAAGAAGGAAGGAAGGAAGGAGGGCGGGATGGAGACCGGTTTGGGGGCAGCCGACGTTTAAGTCAATTGACTTTAGAGCCGGGGACGACGACGGGGAAAGCGGGAGTTCAGGACGGGACGGGATGTCGCTAGTATTGGATCGGATTGGGACAGAAGAATTGACTAGGAAAGGAGAAAAAGAAGCATAGGTACAGTAAAAAAACACCGCTGGTGGATCGATGCTAAGAACTTTGTTGGTGGGTGAGACTTGGCGATTAATACTGGTAGAGTGAGGATGTGTGGATAAACGAATACGTGCATGCGTGGCACCACCAACCGAGTCGGGTCACAAATCGTTGATGTCGAGAGGGTGTGAAACAAGCAATCAGAGAGGAAGCAAGAGTCAAGAATGGACCGATTGAGAGCTCGCTAACGTGCAGGGGTAATGTTGAGTGTAATAGGCCAAAGACTTTAACAAATAACTCTCGCCATAGCAGCATAGTATCAGGATATCATGACTACCTCCAGACAATTGTCAAAACATCTCAACATTGGGTAGGCAACACAAGCATCAACTACCTGGAGTAGCTAAGCATCAGTCACTTTCGTTACGGTCATGATACGCATCTGCGTCTCGTTGGGCAATACTGCGTAAACACAGCCATGTTGCCAAATTGCATGTCAGCCGAGCATCGCCAGCAGATCAACACAGCATTAGGATTCAGGTCCCAACTTGACCTCTAGGGTTCAGGGACTTTGATTGACACCGAGCATTGCCAAGACTGGGATGGAAAACGCTTACCGTCATCGGGTCCATCGTCCTGCAACGGTCCTATTGGTATGGCACACAGCGCAAGCACACACAAAAGAGCTCACACACACACCTGCCCAAACTCAGCGCATACAGTAACTGATAATCGCAAGAAGTAAGATCCGGGGCCCGCCTTAGCCCCGACGGTCCTGATAATCTCCAAACCAACACACTGTGTTCAGATAGCGAGATTGGCGCCTGTTGACAGTACAGATCGGCCTTGCAGCGGACGGCATCTTGATCGACACCTCACCGACCAAGGCAGACTCCTGGAAAGGGTAACCATACTGTAATCAACCCGGCGCGGCATCTGTCCCAGATTTGGTTACCCTACGGATGCTAGGATCAAATTCCGTTCTAGGTTAATGTCCCTGATGAGGATGGTTGAAGTTGGACGTTTGATGCTTTCTATGACGACTTGGTGATGGTTCCCTGATTCAGGGTCGACGATTTGTTGCCAAGACTAATTGGGCCAAGGCTTGGTTTCAAGGCCTCATTGATTCCAAGTTGGCGGTCACTAAAGCCGCGTCTTGATGTCAAGACTCTCTCTTTGCTTCCTCTCTAATTGGCTCTCCGTACATGCACACAGCACCGGACTCTGGTTCAGAGACAATGTCCGGGATATCCGAAGAGGTGGATCGATTCTCAAGGAGCTCTCCCAGAAAGGGCCCGACTCGCCGATCCGGTCTTGTATCGGAGTCGCCAGTGACCCACTACCAACGCCCGGCCGATATCAAGTCCCGGGTTTGCAAAACAACCGACTCCGATCCAGCAGTACATGATTCAAGTGAACTTTATTGGGCCAACCAAAATTTGATAGATGATACTCATTTTTGCTCTTGTTAGAAGACATCTTACTGGAGTTCACTAGATTAGAGACCAAGGCTTTACTTTCATGACTCAAGAGGGACGAAACCACGGCTCGTCTCCGTTGCACCAAATCTCGGCACACATTTACTTAGTCGGGATCTGTTGCTACCCGAAACATGCTTCGACATGCCCATATTGTGCATGGAAACAACCAGGTCGATACTTGCTAGCATGTAAACGCTGTTTGATTTAATGTTTGGTTCAGCTCTGGTAGTTCTGCTTCTAATTGGGTATAATTTAACCTAGTTACTCAAATCTAGACTATCGCACCAACAGGGATAGAGAGAAAATGCAAACAGTCCTTTACGTGTTACTGTCAGACACTCTTGCCCTAGTCTATTTGATTTCTATTCAATGCAATCTAACGATAACTACCTAGGTATTGATTGAATGGGTGCTTCCGCGCCTCATGCAGGTTCGCGCCATGATCTCGTATTGAGTATCCGTATGCATCTTCCATGAACAGGACATTTCTTCTCCGCCCCGTACTATGAACGCCATCTCAAACCATCTTACACTCCGCTATAAGTAGTGCGAGTAAAGGATGCGTTTACTGGATGAACCTGTCAATGCTATTTCCCGAGTGACACTGGCCGTAGGCAACCTGCACCTGCCTACAGATGCCAGAATGGAATCTGGGTAACTTCCAAAACACCCATCGCACTTGCACTCTTAAAAGTCAAGGATAAGCACAACACGTGCTCCTCTCGTCTCTCCCGTCGATAGGGCGTTCGTGAGTCTTGCTGTTGTTTGGCCTTGGCTGCTTTTGTTTCCCCCGTTTTATTCACTTACAACTCATCGCCAATCGTTCGCTCTCATTTTTGGAACCTGGATTGCCATGTTACAATTTTGGTGCTGCTCAAACATTCAGTACAGGCGAATGACTTTGAAAAGCTGAACTATCTTCTCTTTTCTTGCTTTGGAACTCCCTACTTATCACCGTATCGTCAACCCTCACCATGAGCGTCTTCTTTATCGACTGGGACCTTTGGCAAGAGATGACTTTTGTACGCATGCCCCATTTAATTTTCTGTCTACTCTTACGGATTCATTGTGTCATATAATGCGTACTGATTGCTGATATTCAAATCTCAAGGTTCTCGGATGTTGCATCGTTCTTGTTTTTGCCGCCGGACTCGTCAAGCTATGGTGGTCCAACCGCGCCATGCGCCGGCTCGAAATCATCGATGAGGAGAAGCGCGCACGAGTCTCCCTCATGTCGCACTGCGGTATCGATAACCTGCGAATCCCCGAGATCCCCTTTGGTATTCGTGCAATTCAAAACGGCGTCGAGGTGGAGGGAATCTGGATCTCACGGCCTAATTCGCCTGAGTCCTGTCAAATTACACCAAGTGCGACACTAGTTGGTCGACGTATCAGGTTATCTAAGGGAAAGGGAAAAATGATTGACCTTGGGTCATCAGAGTATTTGCCCAAGAGTCTCAATTCCGAAGCCGCACCAGCTTCCCCAGAGTTTTTGAGCACCTCACAGCAGAATGGCCATATCTCGACGACAACGATGACGAAAAATGTTCTTATCCAGCAGCCACAAGCCGAGCTAGTTAACTCGATCACAAGAGCTCAAGTCGATTCGATCCCTTACCTAGATCCCCAAGAGAACTGGCATAATAGCGACTCCTTGACATCAAGCGGCCATGACGATGCTTTCATCACACCAGCAGAAACACCATCTGCCTCCATTTTGAGCCACATGGAGGGTCTTGATCAAGAGAAAGGGCAAACGGGATCTGATAGGGCCCTCGACAACAAAGAGCAGACAAGCGACACGCAGCGTTTTAGCAGGGCGACACCGGGAAGAATAGCACTTCCCACCGGGTATCGACAGGAGCTACCAAAGTACACAGTAGAGACTATACATACTCAGGGAATCAACACGCAGAAGCGAGTGGTCAGCCAGTCTGCTGCCAACAAGACAAGCCCAGATCGAACCAAGCTGTCAAATGCCCTTAGATCAGAGAACAGACGGTTACTATTCAAATCGTCAAGCAGTTAGCAAATCTATCACCTCCTTCTCGTGAGTACGCTGTTGACTCAGTTGTTATCACTAAGTGTTGTTTCGAGTACTGTCCTGAGTTGTTAGTTTCCGCTGTAAATCCGTCGGGCCGTCTCCGACCCGGAGTTGTTCACGACGTCGGCGGCCAGATCTAAGTGCACACCATCGATCGATACTAACATTGGGGACCTGGCATCCAATGGGTCTGCAGCGCGGGGAAGACAACTGCATATCCAGGTATAAAGGGCCTCGACAACCCCGTTCAACGTTGCTCTGCCTCTTCCTCTCCTCCTTACGCTCGTCTAACTGACCAGCTAGCTGACAGATCGACAGTAAATTAACCAATAAAACGTAAAGATACAACTGCTTGATTTGTAGAATCAGAATCTTTAAAATGGGCTCTCAAATTATACATGATGCTGCCACTAAGGGCTTCAACGATGCGCTGTCCTATGACACGCATCGGCCGTCGTACCCTCCTGCTGCCGTCACTTGTCTCCTTGAGCACCTCGGTCTTGAGGGTCAGTCTGGTCGCCGGATCCTAGACCTCGCGGCGGGCACTGGCAAGTTCACCGAGCTTCTGGCTGCTAGACCGGAGGAGTATGAGATTATCGCTGTAGAGCCACTGGACTCGATGCGGAACAATCTCGCAGCGAAGCAGCTCCCAAAAGTGGACGTCCGGCCTGGAACGGCAGCTGATATGAAACACGTTGGAGATGGATGGGCAGATGGTTGTATTGTGGCTCAGGTAAGCTATACACCTTGATAACTTGACTGAAGAGAAGCTTGAATTAGCAAGGGATCAGACTAATGTTTCAAAGGCATTTCACTGGTAAGTCACCAGCTTGAGGAGACAAAGTGCTGGCTCTGACCAGGTTCAAGGTTCGCCAGGGAAGAATCCCTCAAAGAGATCCATCGAGTCCTCAAACCTGGCACTAAACTCGGACTTATATGGAACGCTGAAGACTGTAATCGCATCCCCAGCCGAATCACCTCCCAGCTACTGTTGCTCATGGCTGACTATTACATAAGACAACCGCCCCAAGACCTGGCCTGCCTCCACAGATTGGGAGCACGAGCTGGGCGAGCTCAATTTCAATGAAAAGTCGGATAAGGAGCCTCGTTTCCGAGACTTGCTGTGGAAGCAGGTTCTCGAGCGCCAGGCCGAGGTTGACAAGCCGCTCTTCTCTACACCCATCGAGACGGATAAGATCAAATGGTCGGTGTGGTTGAGCCCCGAGGCTTTGTGGGATAGGTTGAACACACTGAGCTGGAATGCGATCCGCCAAGGGGAGGAGCGTCGACTATTTAGAGAGAAGTTCAACAAGATCGTCAACGGAGGCGATGGAAAGTTCAACGAGAAGGGTGAGATTGAAGTTCATGGATGTACTTTCTTCGTCTGGGTTTCACGATTGGATGGTCCTGAGGATTCTCGAACGACATAGATTGGAATAGTTAGCTGTTGTGATGAATGTAGACGTGAAGATCAAGTCGGGATTCATTATGCATCGATCCTTCATGAGTCTGCTGAGATATACATGACTATTGCCGTCTATTATTATAACATCCAGTTTCATAAGAACGCGCTGCTCACCATTGTTTCCTCTCACAAAAGCGTCACCGTATTCCCTGCGCTTTTGGCCGTTGACGTACTCGGCTGTCTTTTCCAGCGCAATATTCATGTAGCCATCCACCGACTGAAGCTCGCCTGTTCATGTCAATCTCTTATCTTCAAACTATCATCGCATATCACACGTCCTAGCTGTATCGTGATGTCGATGCGTAGGCGATGTCAAAGACTTACCTTTGTAGACGACGCCTGAGTTGAGCTTGACAGTAACAGGATTGCCGATGATTTCGCTGAGAAAGCTTGAAGGGTCGTTGCCCTCACCCTGAGAAATGTTACCGTTCTCCATCGTGACGACTGGAGAGGTTCTTTTGAGGCTGATCGTTGCGAGAGGATGAGTCTTTGGTGGTTGATGATAATGGACCTTGAGCTTGTGGGGTTGTATGGTCTAGGCCACCTCAAGAATTGATGCCTTGCAATGCTGTTAAGACTATACAGGCTGCGCACCTTTTCGCACTGTGGCTCACCTCAACCGCTGTGAAGTCGCCTAACATTCCACTACAGCGGTATGAAGAGGGGGGTATTTTAGCGGCTCACGTCCCTATTTCTTGCCCAGTCAACCTCTCTAAAATATCCACCATCCCACCATAAACAGGCTCGCGTAAAGTGCTTCGCGCCGTTTCAACAAACGCAACTTAACCTTCTTGTCTGTTCGTTCGATCACGTTTAACATCAGCCTTTGTATTGCGCTGCGCGCCCGTCGCTTCCTGTGCTTTAAACCTGCGAAGCAAAGACATACTGCCTTGCTATTATTCCCAACTTGTGCAAGCTAACGAGAGATACCGCGCCAACATGAAGAAGCTGCCTTTCAAGCCCACTGCGTTGCGCAGAGCTGCGCCCAAGCCAACCCAGCCTGACGAGACCAAAGAGAGCGATGATGATGGCCTTGCTCTGTTTCGCCGCGCAAAGGAGATGGCGCCTATCGTGGCAGCTGATCGAGAAAGGCGCCTGAAGAGGCGTCGAGCGGCTGAGGCGGAAGCTGAGAGTCGTCGGCATGAGGCTGGGAGGGATGAACGATCGCGTGAAGACTCGGAAGACGTGGAAGACGCCGAGCCTGATAGTCAAGATTCTGATGTTAAGATTCCCAGAGACCACACTTCACCTGTTCATCCAAGCAACGCGACCCCCGTTCTGGATCGACCTTCAACACAGGACAGAGCTGACTGCACTGGGTTCGCTTCTCAGTTCTACACCTCAAACCATCTGCTGATTTTTCTTAGCGAACTTGTTACTCCCCCCCCCTCGAAGCGATCACGACTTAGCTCAAGCTCGTCTCAGAGGCCAATACTGAGTGGGCAACTAGATGATGACGAAGACCCTTTCCCAGATGCATCGCCAACTCGACGGTTACGGGCGCATCCTAACCCACCTACCCCAGGTCAGAAGCCAAAGATGGAAAATAGCACGTCTCAAGCGATTCAGCCCATTACGATCGACTCAGACTCAGACTCGGACTCAGACTCAGGAGCTGCTGAATTAAAGCCTACCCAACCAGTGGAGCAGCGAAGTAGTAGCGACGAATTCGCTGACCGCACTTCGACGAAGCCATCCAAAGAGCCTACACCACCGCCAGCGGAGGAAGATGAATTCGCAGCATACATTCGCAAAGCCGAAGAAGAGCGCGCCCGTCGACAGGCCCTCCTCCAATCCAACAAAAACGAGGAACAGAAGAAGGAAACCATCGACATTTTGATCACAAGCACGATACCAAATTCCGGCGCCTTACAGGTCAAGTTTCTCTTCACAAGACCTCTCCGCACCGCTCGCGAAGCGTGGATCAAACACCAGTGGAAGAAGGGTATCTCCCTTGCTACTGACGATGTAGTTCTCACATGGCGTCGGAGGAGAGTATACAACACTTCGACCCTTATCAGTTTAGGCATCCGTCCAGCTGGCGACGGGCGTGTTGAGGCTGACGGCTTTGGCTCCTCAGGCTTCAAGGACAACCGGTCCGTGGTGCATATGGAGGCCTGGACCCCGGAGCTCTTTCAGGAGATGGAGCATAACGAGGAGCTTCGCCGGAAGCGTGATGCTGGCGAGCTCTCGGATGAAGAGGATCAGAAGGCGGAGGAGCGGTACCGATTCATGATCGTCCTCAAAGGACGAGACGTGGAGCCTTTGGACTGCAAGGTGATGCCAGAGACGACTGTCGATACGCTCATCGCCGTCTTCCGCCAGCAGCGCCATATTAGTGCAGACAAGGAGGTGTCCCTGTGGTGGGATGGCGAGCGCCTCGAGGAGCACGTAGAGATGGAGCAAGCCGAAATTGAGGACCATGACACGATTGAAGTCCATATTCATTAAAGCGATCAAGGAGTTGGAGGGCGAGTTTTGGTACATTGGCTTACCACCGAGCGTGATGTGGACGACAGATGATGGCGCTTAAGGATATGATACCCAGCAAGACGGCGTTTGTGTCTTAGCTACGATAGATAGTCGCACCACGAGGTTAATCTTGCTATTTCATTATACAGCATTATTATTTGAATCTAAGTGCGTTTCTCGTCGCCTCTAAGTGATCGACCCTGACCGTCTAGCTACAGAGTCGGCTCCCATAACGCCTCTATTCCACGAGGCCGAACCGGGCACCTTTTGCCACGACCTCATAACAAGACTTTGCTCAAAATAAAACAGGCACCTCCCAATAGTATACATCATTCGCTGTCTTTGATGTCGCTCCTAGCGATGGCAGCTTGATTCATAAAAATTTGGTATTGACCCCTGACGCCATGAATGCCAAAGAATACCTACAGATAACATTGCGTGAGCCATTTACAGTGGTGTTCTGCTGCCCCGGGATCATCCTTGATCCGTTGATTTCTAATCGATGAAATTGCGCATACCCTGAGGAATAGACTTGGGGGAAATTGTGTCTCGGTTTGCTGTCGTTGTCATAGTCGGAGACGAAGGAAGACCAGAGCCATGGTCGTCGTTTTTCTTGCTCGGATTACATGTAAAGGAAAAATCTTCTTGTGATGGCCTAGGCGGGGGGCGCAGAGCGGGCAAAGTATGGCTAGGCTTCTCCCTACCAGATGCAATCCGATTTGCGGGAATCTTTGATGCAGGTTTTGTCGCCTTGTCTTGGTTTGTGACATTTTTGACCGTCTTGACGAAGGCTTGAAGTGGTGCAGCCTTGGGTTTGGCTGGTTCAGCTTTTCTCTTGCGTCCGCGGGACTTGGGGCCCGGTGCGGGCTTGTCAGCTGCGGGCTGTTTACCGCCGAACGATATCGTACTCTGCTTCGTTTGCGCAGGGTTCCTGGCTGCTGAGATCTTGGGGCTTGCGTTGGGAGTCGGAATGCCCTTCATCTGTTCGACTTGCTTTGGTTTGGCAGCAACCTGATCCTCAACATCGGAGTGCGTTGAGGCTGAGCTCGAGGGAATGTTGACAGCAAATGTCGTCTTGCTACGACGTTCCTGGCTCTCGGTATCTTCTCCCTCCGAAACAAGGTAATCGTCTCCAATGGTAACATCCCAAGGAGGGAGTGCCGCAAGTCGAGCAACGCCATCACACTTTGATCGCACCACAATATCCCAGCAATTCTTCAGATCAACGCCCTTAGGCTCATCGTCCACATTGATCCAAACCGCAATGCCATTCTTTCGTCCTCGTGTGACCTGGCACATCTCCCTGACAAGCCTGCGAGTTCCAGGAACCTTGAGTGTCGTACCAACAACCAGAACAGCATCAGGGCGCGCCTTGAGATCTGCGCTCGAGACGTTTCCGATAGCCTCTTCATCTGGGTTATACTCATTGTACAGCACGAATCGCGGTCGTAATCTTCCAATGCCATGGCTTCGCTTTCCGGCATGAGCTGTTCGAACCTCGTCAAGGTCTTTGCATGTCCGACAAAGTGGGGCCTTTGGGCCGTCAAAAACCTCGCCATTGAACTCCTGGAGGCTGTTGCATTTGGTGCATACCATTTTCTGCAGACCACCATGTAGCTGAATTGTGACAGGCCAAGGGCCTTTTGGGTCGAGAGGCACCTGTGTAGCCAGAGGCTCCATTGATGTATCTATGCAGTCAATGTTCTGCGAATAAAGGCGTAACAACCGGCCCTCCTGGGCCAACGAAGCTAGTAAGTGATGAAATGGGGTGGGCTTTGCAGTTTTCGTCATTGCAGCCATTTCTCTGACCATGGCGTGGAAGGATTGGGTGGTGGAATCGTGTTTGTAAACTGAGGCATCGAATAAATGCTTGCCGGAGCCCTTAAGGTTGTGTTGGGTTTTGACAGTTGCGAATAAGCCAGTGGATGAGCGGAAGTCAGGAATCCCAGCCGAAACAGAAATGCCAGCGCCAGCAATAACAACAATCTTCTTCTTCTTGCGCAACGTAGCAATAAGCTTTTCCATCTGACAACGATCCTCGGCGGTGAGTTCCTCATCGGGCTTCGTGAGGTCCAAATACTCGGTGGTACGTTCTTTCGGAGGCGAGATGCGGCGCTTCTTGGCAGGCGGAGGGCCTTGTGTGGAAACATCTAGGGGTTTGATGATAATCTCATCTTCAGATGGAAGATCGCATGTCTTGTCGGGAGAGTGCGGACCTGATGCGGTCGTTGAGGGTGAGGGATAGCGCTTGGTCGGGTCAGGCATATCGGGCGACGAAGGCAGGGATGGTGTTTTAGAGAGATTCGAGAGCGGTGACGAGAGTGTTGAGTCTTCCGCGTCAGAGATGGAGGATGAAGGGCTCGATGGGCTCATCGTGGGCGCAGTTTGCTCCTCTTTTGGGAGATGTAAGAGTTGACGCGAAGAGCAGGTGGGAGGCTAGCGTTTAAAAGGAGGAAGGGCAAAGAAGGCGTGTGCTTGCTCTAATTCTACCTCATCGCGCAGAAAAAGGGAAGTTGCAGGGCCGTTTGTCTTTGTAGTTGAGCTAGGATAAAAGAGCGCTCGGGAAGTGCAGATGACAAGTCCGAGCGGGCAGTTGATGTTCGGTTGAACAAGACGGAAGCGCAGTTGTTTCGATGGTAAAGACAAAGAGAAGGGCAAGGGCAGAAGAGCGAAAGTGTAAGTTGAAAGAGGCAAAACAAGACAAGACAATACAAGTCAGGTCTAGTCGAGGCGAGGCGAGGCAAAGCCGGGGGAATGACGGAAGAGTTGCAGTTGCGGTTCCAGGAAAGCGGGTTCGGGGGGAGAGTAGCGTGTAGCAGCGTATGCAAATGCCCTTGTCTTGCAGCATGAGCACAACGCAGAGACTGAAAGAGGCCAGGGCTTCGAGTCTTGAATTAGCGTTTTCGCCAACCACAAGCCACAGCCAACAAGCAAAGAAAAAAGACCGCACCACACTGCGGACGGGAGGGATCGCGGCAAAGGCCCTTGCTCGAGGTGGGGATAGGTAGTCCAGGGACGCTTTAAAGAAACCCGGCCTTTGAGGTGGACCAATTATCTGGGGCTGTGGCTGATATGTTCAAGGTTGGTTTGTTGATGTTTACATGGAGGTCAGAGGACGAGGAGGGTTAGACGGGAACGGCCACAGAGAACGCCTTGTGACATCAGCCAGAGGCTGTGAGCTTATGCCCTGCCCTGTCTGTTGTCTATTGTCATCTATGCTGACCCCAGAAGATGCCAAGTGTTATGGTAGCGATGATAGGCTGGGGTATACTGCAGGCACACGCAACCTGCATGAGGTCAGTAAAGAGCGAATAACCAGCATATCGGTACATCATGTAGAGTTTATGACCTCCTAAAGTTTCTATACCAAACACTTATACACACGGTTGCCAGTTTAGCTATTATTGAGATGAGGTTATTGGGGTTATTGGGCATCAAATCAGACACTGAATCTTTAACAACACCGCCCCTATCTTGCCCTACCGAGAGGTTGGTTGGTACGCTGGGCATGAATCACTTTAGACTGCATGCAGTGTGGCTGCTGGTTGTGCAACTTGCACACCGCCGATTGGCCCATTTTGTTCTCACTCAACTCTGGATGAATTTCATCTGAAAGCAACATCATCGCCTTAATCACACTGCACGTCACTGACAGGAACTCATTAACACTGTTACACACCTCCCACTTCTCATCTATTTAACCCGCATATCCATTTATGAAAACTGACGTCTGTCTTTCCTAAACGGGCTAACGCGCTTTATTAGGTGCATGTAATTTCCGCCTCTGCCTCTTCCACTTCAGCTTGTCGAGGTTGATTATGCGCAAAGCTCGGAACCCGACCATCACGCTGTTTGGATAACTCACTCTCTTTGATTTAACATCTTCTGTTTTGTCATTTCGGCGGTTAATTCCACCTAATGAGACCGACGAGACGTCTGATCGTTTATCAGGGTACTTGGCTGAGTATCGTTCGTCAGTCGGCCACTGCATCAGGTACAACACCATCAACTGCAGCAGCTTCAAGAGAAGAGCGATAAACTTCACGCACAAGCACTAGGTTATGCAAAGGAAATCTACAAGCCGCATAAACCTAATAAGCGTGGGTGTGCCTCAACACGTCTGCACTGTAAGGTGCTGCCAGCTGGTCATCCAATTTACCAAGGGACCCGACAGCGCGCCCCATCACCGCACGACCAATCATGACCACGCAAGGTGTTACGAGTTCAAACATTCTATAGTAAACACGGGAAGTACAATTCATGGGGGACTCATACCCGCATA
>JABCKB010000545.1:0-59089 GCA_013184455.1 Fusarium continuum | reverse complement strand
TAATAATCTATAAGATTTAAAATATAATATAGATTTTATTATATAAATCTATTATTCCTAAGTAGCTTATAATTATAAGTTGAAATTCATATGAGAGGGGTCAGTTCTTGTGTCACCCATAGGGGTGGATTAAGCTCCTGGTGTCTTAGCAATGCACAGTGCGATCCACTTAAGACGCTTCCGTCCGTTACAGCAAGGTAGACCCTGAAACTCATCGTCGTGTTGAAGAAGTACGACTTCAAGACCAGCCATGTTTCTTCTTTAACCCAGCCTTTCAGAATAACTTTCTTCGGTAGAAACATGCAGCCATCCCCTGTTCTCAAGTAAACTGCATAGTCTCTCAAATTCCCTAAAATAGTACTTTGTTAGCATCCATTCAAAGCATCAAGGTGCTCGCTCCCACGCGGGGTTACTGTCTACTGTCTCTCACCCCACTCGCTACGGAGTACAATGCGCTAAGCTCCGATAAGCAGCTTATCGCTGCCTGGGGGCCGTCACCTGTCTGCCTGATACGGCAGTGACCTTTCACTATTGCCCCACTGTGCATTCACCTTCTCGGCTTCCCAGCACCTCACAGGTCACCTTCATCTGGGCTGCCTTGTGCTCGCTCTTGCAATCTACCTTCTCCCTTCTTTCCTTTCTTCTTCTTCATCTCAACTACCCAAGGCTCTTCCTCTCTTCTTTTTACCATTTACTTTCGGGCTCATTTTGGCCGCCAAACTCTCGCACATCAGCCATCGCATCACGACCACTGCCCCGCTGACGTATCTTGCAGGTGGGCTGCGCGGTTGATGTGAGACGCTGCATCTATAAGCACCACTACGCAGCGGATCTCTGCTGAGGCTCTTATCGTTGATGCAGCTGCACAGCTAAAATGGCGGTGCCAGAGTATCGTGACGAAGGTATGGATTTGACGCAAAGACAAAAGACAAGATACAAATGCAGCCAGGCTGCACCACCTTGAACCTTGATAACAGCTAACGTTTCACAGTCTTGATCACGCTCTCGAGCGTTGATCCTCCAGTCAATTTCGCCTTTCCAGATCGACGTATCTTTCTCAGCAAGAAAAACCCCTCTATCGAAATCGGTCGTACGAGCAAAAGAAATGTCTCTTTCGAGGCTGCCAAGTGTAATGCATGGTTCGACTCACCCGTCATGTCACGCAAGCATGCACTTTTCACCCTCGATGCCGAACAACAGGTAAGTTGTGTGTGATGATCAACTATAAGTTATTCTTGATGTTGACTTGGCCACCAGAAAGTATATCTCAAGGACACTGGGTCCCTTCATGGCACCTATAAGAACGATGTTCGTCTCGAGAACAACGTGAATTCCGAAGTGACTAGCGGCGACAAGCTGAAGTTTGGTGCCATTATTGAAAGAGGCATGGACAAATACCCACCTTGCTCCATTGAGGCCCGTTTCAGATTTGGATCTATGGAGTATGTTATCCAATGCGTCTTTTGTCTTGCAGCTAACTAATCCTCTAGTCCGGACCATCGCGGAAATTGCTTCCGCGTCCCTGAAGAGTCAGATGGAGAAGACATGAGCAGTGACGACGATCAAGTACGCAACAGCTACGAGTTCTTGTGTTCTAAGAACATTCGGCCTGCTGCCTTCCCCTCTTCGCCTTCCAACCGTTCCCCTATCGATTTAACTTGCGACGATCAATATCCACTCTCTAACGTGAGAGATGATGCACCGTCTGTGACTTGTTCTTCGATCAAGCAGGCTACTCAGCCTCCAAATATCCCACCTCCTTCAGGGCTATCGGACTTCGGCCCTCCGTCGCCCCCTCGCATCGAATCAGGCGCCTCTAAGGACGCCTCCACCTCTCCCAATGACAACACGTGGGAGTTATCTGACATGGAGGAGGAAGAGGAAGACGCCAACGTGTCACAGTCTACCAATATGGACACAGGAAGCTCATGTGATAACTTTTCGGAGGCACAGAGTACAAACTATGCGCCTTCGCCCGTTGTAGACGTCTACGACGATCTAGATTCCGCTGATGAGGATGAGCAAGATTTTAATGAGCATGACGAGTTTGAGTGTGAACAAGGTATGTTTCTAGGGCTTAGTGGTCTGGTTAGGTTTGACCTTGTCCCAGATGATTTTGCTCTGGATGATTCAGTCTATCCAGCGAATGATTATCGTACGGAGGAGGCTCCTGTGGAAACATCTGCGATCGATGAGACCCCAGCAAACCAATCTTCAACTGAACCTGCTGCCACTTGTAGCGAACCCCGGGTGGACTCTTTCAGCAGCCAAGCGCCAACAACCTCTAAGCATTCCGATGGCACCAGCAACGCCCAGTTGGACAAGATTAACTACTTGTTGAACTCAAATCTGCCACCCATGGCGCCAACCCACACGGCGTCATCCATGAAACTGCCCTCAATCTCAGAAGCAATGCCTTTCGACCCATACATTTTTGGTCAGAAATCAGCTGCAGCTACGGTTGAGATAATGGGCAGAAAGACTGGGAAGTACGAATACTTTGCTGCTAGAGAGGAGAACAAGGCCAATGCTTCGGCTACCAGCGCACAATCTCGACCTCAGTTGGTTGAAAATACCAAGGCTAGACTACCAGATGAGCAACACACCGCCCGGCTTTTGGGGAATGATAAGTTTGAAGGAGCTGATGTTCAAGTTCCCGCCATGAAGCGTTCAGAAGCAGTCCAACCAGCTCGTACTGACCAAGCCTATCAGCTGGCTACGTGTGGTTTAGTATCTTGTGGCACTAAATTCCTCAACACCCCCCTTCAGCAACCAGAGCCTGAGCCCGCCAGTGCGGAACCCGTCTTAGACGATTCATCTGCTTGGAGTTTTGAAATGAGCAAGAAGGCTTCTAGTGCTGCTGAAAATGCCACCAAGGCAGTGGACCAGGTGGTAGATGATAAACGAGAGGTTGCCCATGAGAGCAGCATGGATACCGTGAAGGCAGTCGAGTCTCTGAAAAAATCAGCTCAAGAGGCTACCACAACCGAGGATAATGAGGTTGAGGCAACCGATGATGTCGCCAGCAAGTTGCTTGAGACTCCTCGAGGATCGAAGAGAAAGGCTGGAGACATTTCCCATCTCACTCCTGAGGAGGAGCGTAAGAGATCCCACGACTGCCGCCGAAGAGTATTGTCTCGCAGAGGCAAGAAATGGGCGGCTGGAAGGTTTCGCCATGAGACTCCGGCAGTGGCGGCACCTCCGCCGCGCAAGCGCCTTCGTCGTGTGGCCGAGGTGGTTGGTTATGCAGCTCTCGGCGGTGTTGCTGTTATGTCTGCGCTTATTGCCACGGCACCGACTCTGTGATTTGGCAGAAAGACGCTATACAAAAGCGTTCATCAAGACAACAAGTATTCTAGGCCTAGACCAGGCCGGTCATGATCTTTTTGGAGTTGGGATTGAAGGTATGGGAAACATGGGAACGAACGAGCGCAGTTGCGCACACAATGACCGTTGATGACTACTCATAGTCAGCCTCTCTCTTGCATTGATTTGACACCCCAGCTGACGATGCTTTGCTTGTTAATGGATGGACGAAAGGTAAAGTTGTTAGGTGATATTTCAGGAATTGCACTACCTATGTATGAAACTCAACAATTATTCTACTTGTGAATGTTGGAAAGTAGATCTTTATTTGCACAAAGTACACATAATTGTAAGACGCCAATCCATCAGATAGACATACATTAAACGTGATCTTCTCGGGTAAACGCTTCTCTACACCAAACGCCAGACCAATATTTGCCCATTCAAACTTTCCAGGATTCCGCCGTGTCATTAAAAAACTCATTATTGTACGCTTCCGTTCATCAAACTCTCGAGCTCCCACGGACTCAATGTACTTCTACGCCGCGATGCATTCTTGCTCGTTCGGCGATCACGGCGCCGCTTCTCGGGCTTCAACTGATCGTCAGCCGGTGCTGGATCCCTCTTTACGGGGTCTACATTTTCGAAATCGCTTCTCTTGGCCTGTGGCTCTTCTGCCGGGGGTTCGGCAGCTTGAGGCTCGGGTTGAGATGGGGCCATGGTGGGTTTCTTGACTCCACGAGTGCCACGGGCTGCACGAAGCTTAGCTCTGACACGGGCAGCGTCGGCCTCGCGTTCTGAAGCGGCCAGTTTGGCGGCAATGGTGGCCATAGTGAGAGGGCTCTGTTGAGGTGCAGGGTCGATGTTTCGTGGGAGGGGGAGACGTGATGCTGTTCGGCGTGGGGAGCGGCTCGGTGATGATTGAGTGGTTTCGGTTTGGTCGTTCTGTTCGCTGCGCTGGGAGCTTTGTCGACGGGGTGTAGAGACCTTTGCCTCGGTGATTTGAGGTGCAGCATCTGGCGACTTGACGAGGAGGACTTCATCGAGAGACGAAGTAGATGGGACTCGATCGCGAGTGTCGTGGTTATATCGTATGGGAATAGGATCAGCCTCCGCAGCGAGATCCCATGTATCCTCCTCGACAATGGTTGTAAAGTCTCCTTTACCGATGTGCTTGGGTCGCTGCTGGGTGCCTCGGTTTCCAGCGGACGCAGAATCTTTCAGGGGGCTGAGTTGAGGAGGTTCCGGGAGTGGTGAAGACTCTGGATCCCGGTGGTAGATGGGAGCTGCTGTAGATTGCTGGAGGATCTGCACGTTGGGCTCTTCAATATCGTAGTCGTTGATTGGTACCTGGTCGTCATATTCGGATTCAACATCGCTTTCCTGGTCATGCTCACCCTCATCCTCGGGCTCCGACTCTTGTACAAACTGAACACGTGGAGAGCAGCGTGAAGGGCATGGCGAGTGCATAGCATCCATCTCATCATCTTCAGGCTCCTCAGCAACGGCGGAAAGTCTCAAGTTGGATGCATGTCTGGTCTCTTCCACGTCCCTCACTCTTACGGGACTAAGGCGCAGTCCCATCTGGAGCTCTTCGTCGCAAATCGGACGTCCATTGGCAGCCATGCGCTTGCGCCAACCATCAATGAGATGGACGGCTTCGGTCCAGCGGCTTTCCATCTTGACCCAACCATCCTTGAGACGGCTGATTTCTTCCTCGCGGACCATGACTTCTTCAATTGGTACGAACGATGGGTTTGTTAGGATGGTTCGCATATGATCTAGCACAGAGTCCAGCTCTGAGGCCATATCCTGCCATCCTTGTTGTTGAATGACAAGGTTATCTTGGTTATCGCTGTTCCACCCACTCATGTCTCGCAATTGCTGCATCGTCTTGCGCATCACAACGAGAATAGCCTCATTCTCCTCACTAAGATTCTGGGCCAGATTCGCTAGGAAAGCATTTGTCTCGTTGCGCAAGTCGTAGTCGTCTGATGCTGTATTGGCACCACGCGCCGGAGACGATTTCTCCTCACCAATGTCGCCTGTGACAGTGATAGAGGTTACGCCGGGGTTGCCTCGCGACCCTCGCGCGCGTCCAGCTTCGGCGAGTTGCTTCTTTAGAGTGTCGATCTGACGATCTCGTCTACGCACATCGGTTGCGCATGCAGCGCGAGCTTGGGCGACCAATCCCTTCGTACGGGCGACTTCTTCCTTCAAACCTCGTATCGCAGCATCGGCGGACTTCATCTGCGTCTTGAGCGCGGCCTCAGACGCTTCTGCGATGTCGAGCTTCCTCTTTGCCTCGGTGTGTTTTTCCGTGAGCCGCGCAATGTCGTTGGTGTGCTTGAGGTTGTCGGCGCGTAACGTGCGCATGGTCGTCGAGAGGGATTCGCGATGTTCAGCATCACGCTGCGCCAAGTTAGTCTGATACCAGGATGGGTGAAGGAATGGCGTACGTCTCGTCGCAGTATTAGATCGTTCAGGACGCTCACGATGCGTCCCATTGTAGCCCCAGTATCATCGCCGTTGAATGCCGCGCCGGCGAAATCAATACTTTGGCCATCGCGAAGCAAGCCTCTGGATAGGAGCTGGTTGTTGATGTACAGCGACGCTGTGCGAAGGTTTTCGGTATCGATCATTATGAAAGGAACTGCAAGGCGCCTGAGGAACTGATCCGCATAGCCTCGATTGCTCGTTTAGAGTTGAACAAGTTGACTTTTTCAGCAATTCCTGCGCATAGGTACTGTGCTGTGCAAGGTAAGTAACTACTTGGTTGCTTTAATTGTTTTGGTGGGGAGAGCTGGTTGCTATGTGGGGGTTAATGTAAACAAAGCCTCATCCAATGAGATGGCTGGAAAAGTGAGGCGGGCCTGAAAGAGCGACCAGCCGGGGTCATCCTTTTGACAAGACAACGCTCGACAGGTGGCACTGCAGATTTTTTTTTTCTTTTTCTTTTGTTTATTAAGAAGTGAGGGTCTTCATCTTCGCTGTTAAGGGTCGTCGCCTGGGTCGACAGTCCCACCTGCCAGGCTAGAAAGCCCTATAAGACAACAGAGATGGATCAAATCGGTGCAAGTTTACAGCACATGCATGCTGAGAACAAAAGATGATGCAGATGGGCGAGCGGAACTTCAAGGTCGTAGAAGCGGTCTGATGCTGTGGCAATGATGCAGTTGAGCAAGTTGGGTCTGCTTATTGTTTACAAACGGTAGACGAGGGGCAAGCATATGGACACATAAACAATCACCCAGAAATCTCAGCAGCATGGAACATGGATGGATCAAGCTTGAAGCTGCACTGATTCTGTATTTTCATATCTCCTCCTCTCCACGACTAGGTCCACTCCGCCTTGGTATCGTCTAGGTCTGAGGGCAGGACAGAATAGAAGTGGTAGAAACCAAAGGCCCGATTGATCTGTCCTCAGAGCCAATTCGCAGACTTTACCCATCTGTTGGGACCTCAAGGTCAGACCTGGTGCTGCCTTGATCTATGCGGTCGGCGACAGGAAGTTTGCATCGAGTTGCAATAGTGCATCTCAACATACAAGGAGCCATATTGACTCGAGGATATACAAGACTTGCGCGCCGGCGTAGATATGTTTTAAATCAGTACTCCCTGCGCGGGCACTGGAGATTCATGTTCCCCAGACAGCTATGTACTTGTCAGTTACAGTTTCCAATAAAGCTCAACAAAAAATATAGTAGTGCTGCATCTCAGACAAATTTGAGAAGATTGTAACGCGGTTGTTTTCGGCACCCAGATGGGAGACCATTTGGCCTCGCTACCCCATCATGCTTCGATGGCCCCGCGACGTCATCATGAAGAAAAACAATAAAACACCATCATGACTTACATGTGCTGTAGCTTTCATGCCGATATGCTTCATGTTTCGGGCCGGAATTTACCCCTCTTCTCGCGCATTGCATCTACCTTCCTCTTATCCTCCTGGAACCTCTTCATCAAAGCCATCTGCTCCGCCTTGCGTCGCTCTCTCATCTGGAAGCGGTAGAAGTCCTTAGTTTCTGTCTTCTTCTTGGTATCTCTTTCAATCATTCTTCGTTTGGCCTCCTCGGCCTCAGTTCGGCTTGCGGGAGCGGCTCGTCCGCCGCGAGTCACTGTAACGAAGCCATCTTCATCGGGCTCGTTGCGGAGTCGTTTTGCCAGCTCAGCAGCTTCCTTCTCCTTGCGGTTGAACGCGTTGAAGAAGGCGTGAACAGACTTTTGGGTGGCGGGTTTGTCGACGCGCGAGAGTTGCAGATGTGACGCTATCCATGAGGAGCCAAGGGAAGGGACGTCATCGGAAACATCGCTACCCCACGAGGGATACCTTTTGCTCTTTTGTAACTTTGCAATGGCCTTGAGAACCAATTGCACACTCTTGTCGTCCGCGAGAAGCACAATGGCGGTGCTGCTGCTGCGTTGTACGCGTCGCAGCCAGATCTGTGGCAACTGTGCAGCCTCCTCCTCTCGTTCCCTCTCTTCCGCCTCCACATCTCCGCGTTTCCTCTTCTTTGCAAAGCCTGTGAGTTTTGTGGCTTGGGCGGGATCAATAGGGAGCAATGTTCGCGACTCGTCATCGAAGGTGATACTCTCAAATCGGCCGGCGCCTACGAGCTGTGTAAAGACAGCGCGAAAGTGAGGTTCTGTGCTGTCTGAGGGGATATTCTTGAGGAATAGACTTCGCGAGTCGTTGACAGTTGGGATCTTTGGCGCATTTCTCCGTACACGAACTTCGTGGATGGCCGTCTCTGGGTATGATGGTGTCGCGGGAATCTTTATTGGGAGGATGGAGAACTGGTCTCCAGCCTCTTCTAAGGGAGCCATCCTGACTGCAACTGAGGAGCGTTGAAATGAGTGGTTGAGGAGTGATCGTGAAGTTGGAAAGATTTGAGGTCCAGTTCGAGGCATCTTGAAAAAATCCGGTCCCACATTGGATAAGTACAGTGTTATCGTTGAACAACTAACACTGTCCACTTACACGAGAGGAAGGGCAGGGGGTTCAACAACACCAAGATCAGTTCCTAGCATAAGTACCTATGCTCTAATAATTAGCAGATGCTGTTCTGATACTTTACTACCTATGATTTAAGTATTTTGATTAGGTAAAAGTGCCTTACTGTTTTCTCATTTACTAGCCCTGCTTTCCTAAAGTTAGGTAGGTGACTCGATTATTTATCCAACCACGTGTAGAAGGAAGGGGTCACTTAAGGACGTGCCCGGTTGCTTATTTGCTTTACAAATTTGTTGTTATATTGAAAGCATCAAATGGTTAAAATATATATAGAAAGAGTCTTACATGCCATAACAAGAGCTGGTTGTTCTTGAAATGTTTGTTTTCATGGAATAGAGACTGATATCAGGCAGTTCCTAAGAATACCCATGCATTAAGTTTTCACTCCACAGGTAGCTTTGCTTCTTTAATCACTAGCTCTTATTTCAAAGTGCGAATATCCTCTTGCTTTGTAGCTACTCGACAGGGTAAGGCAGTCATAAAGGGGGTTACCGGCTCATCGGAAGCTGAAAGGCAATCAACATATCATACCTTGCCTACATTGTGAAATCCTGTATAATATTCGCTGTTTTGCACAAAACTCTCCTTGCTTACTTCATATAATGCTCAAAGTAAACATTACACATGCGTCTAGGTCACTAAAATTAATTCTGATGGTGAAGCAAACCCTGGGGCTCCAGGCTTGTGAAGCACCGCAACCTTATGCTCCATCGGCAAAGCTTTATGATGCAGACACAGCAACCAAGACCTGTTTGTTGAAACTCTCATTATGCGAAGAAAGTTAGTTAACTAACACAATTTTCATTTAAATAGAGATGTTCCACTAATATTGTTGTCTCGTCATAGTCACTCCTGTCACCAAGCCCGGAAACCTCAGCACAATGTTCGCCTCCTTGACAAGACATCTGAAGAGTTATATCCTAAGTCATGGCCCAAACAAGAATGCCAGAAGCCGACCTTGTTTCTTGAAAGCAAGGTCATCAAAAAGGTTCATTATCGCCACCGTCGTTCTGGGAATATACGTCGACATCTTCCTCTATGCGAGCACCGTCGTCACCATCCCATTCCTTATCGAAGAGCAGTTCGGCTCCAGCAAGGACCGCGTCCTAGATATGTCTGGACAATCCATGCTTGCATTCAGCGTGTCCTCCCTTATCTCTAGCCCTATTTCTGGGCTCGTGGCAGATCTTTCCAAAAGCCGCCGTACTCCTCTTCTTGGAGGCTTGTTCTTTCTCATAGCCAGTATCTTCATCCTCTGGCACGCCACAAGCTTCGCTGTTTTCCTCTTCGGCCGTGTACTTCAGGGCACCAGCGCTGGCTGCTTGTGGTCAATAGGTCTGGCGTTGATCATTGATACTGTGGAAGAGCACGAGATTGGCCAAGTTCTGGGATACGCTGATATGTCCTTGTGTCTTGGTCTCGCCTCGGCACCTCCTCTCGCCGGTACTTTGCTGAACCGTTTCGGACAGGATGCCGTGTACGGGTTGACTTTGGCATTGACAACTCTAGACGTACTCATGAGACTGTTACTTATCGAGAAAAGAGTTGCCCAGAACTGGACGCCTGACTCAGGAAAGGAGTCAGAACTGACACCACAAGACACAAGCAGCACTGGAAGCGAATCTCGGCATGAGATCCCTGGTTTCATGACCTACATCAAGACTGTCTTTCGATCTTGGAGGATGCTGGGTGCGTTGTGTGGCACCTGGGCCAGTGCCCATATTCTGTAAGTTGGCCTGGAACCCGTTCTGTTGGTTTCTAACATCCTAGTAAAGGATTTCTGTGGACATCGCCTCCCCTCTATACTTTGAGGACAAGTTTGAGTGGAGTTCCCTCAAAGTCGGCTTATTACTTGCGGCATTCTACGTTCCTTCTCTGCTCTCTCGCCTTACTGGCCAGCTCGCCGATCGACATGGAGGTAGATGGTTGACAATGGGCGGGTTCCTCAGCTGTGTTCCGGCATTCCTGGGCATGACGACTATCCCGGCTTACGAAAAGAGTGAAAATGCCCCGGTGATCCTCTGGATGCTTATGCTCTGCGCAGGCATCTCATTGGCCTTTGCCAATACCCCTACCATGGCCGAGATCATCTATTCAGTCATGTCTAAGCGGGATCATAATCCGTGGCTGAAGCACTACTCTGGTGGTTACGGAATGGCATACGGTGTATTCATGACCCTCTTCTCTTTGGGATCCCTTACAGCTAGTCTGAGCACACCCCCAATCCTCGAGCGGTTTGGCTGGGAGGGTGTCATGTACTCTATAGCTGTTGGCTGTATCCTAGGTGCAATCCCAATGGGGTTGTGGCTGGTGATAAGCGTCCACAGGGTCGTTGGGGCATGCGGAAAGCAAGGCCGGCGGTGGCGGCTGAGGCAGTAAATGGAGACGACGTCTGAGTGGGCGAACGAAGTCAGCTTGTTAAGCTTGCCAGGTCAGACGCCTTCATATATCAATTCGACATTGATACCATGGCGCACCTCTGGCATGCATACACTCCTTCACTGATGCAAGCACCCTATCCTGACCAACGAGCTGTGAAGAACGGGCACGGCCGAAGCATCGGGGTTGCTGACATGGCTGCTATGTCTTCGGGAATGTTGAGGCGTGTTAAGCTGTTCGACGCTCAGGTTGTTCCCGGCGATAGAGAATAGAAGAGCGACCGAAAAGCATGCATTGTGCGGCTTCAAGAAATGCCGAAGGAGGACTGACCCATTAACTATTGGAGATCTGAAGACTTGTCCGCTGACCTATAGTACCTAAGCAAGGCAATCTCAATAATCAAGAGCTAACTTTATTTATCATGTAATCTGAAGACTTTCTAAGACTTGGCTCGGTTCCAGATCATCCTAGCCTTACCTTTATTCCCATCTCTCTCAGTTGGATGCTTCACAGGTGTGGTATAGAGATCCACAACAAGCTTCATCATCCGGCAGCGCAGTGAGTATTCCATCTTGATCAACGGCTTCCTAACTAGACATGATCATCATAGTCAGAATCAAGCCTGGTCAATCTGCATGTAAACCATCACTCGTTATCCAACTTGCTTCGAACACGCATCTCCTTCTCCGATAGCTACGGTAATTAGTAGCTGTTGGTAGCCTAGAATGTGGGCGATTAGATGACGAGAGTCTGGAATATGCCGATGTAGTGCCGGCTGTATGTATGAATGTTCTCCCGTTCTTTGTAGGTATTGAGGCCTGCATTTCTGTCCCATAGTCGTGTCCGTAATTCTCCACTCCTTGCAAGAGCCCTTCCCGGTGTGCCAAGCAGGATCTGCTTTTGTTACAGACAATATCATTTTTAAGGATGCGCGTCTACAGACACCCCGCTAGCTCGTCAGCCTCTGCTAACAGCATATCCGCTGTGAAATGTTTTCTTTTCTTCGATCCTCGTTCGAAACACAGCAACACTCAGGGGGCTTCACCCCTCAGGTACCTATCTTCAATATCCTCCTTCCTCCTATGGGCCCTTTCTTTCCTTCCTTAGCCACATCTACTCTATGACCCTCTCTCTTTCTCTTGCTCTTTTTCTTTCTTCCTCTCTTTCTCCCTCTCTCTTATTCTCTCCCATCCCCTCTCTCTATTACAAAATACTTATCCCGTGCTTTACAGAATATTCCTATTAACATTCTCAAGCAAAGTCAAAACAACGACAGTATTATCATCTTTATCATCATCATCACCCGCCAAGCGCCAAGCTGAGGATCAGGCTGATGACAGGAGCAAGAAGCGCCGGGTCCCAATGACGGAGAAGCGATGCAACTTCTTACAGAAGTTGGGTCACATCGAGGTGGCCTATTTCAAGAAGGACGCCGAGCAACAGAGGCTCCGGACCTAGCAGTCTGCCCATTTAGTAACTTCTTCCTTTACCTTTGGTTTGTTCCTTTTCTCTAACCGTTCTCTTCTCTTCAGACTTCGAATCAGTTGAAGACCGACGTCGCGGATATCCGTGGCAGACAGACTGTGAGCGACGTCACCGCCGACACCGACTATAAATAGACCGCCGAGTTCAAGAGCGAGGTCGAGGAGGAGGAGAACGGTACCGCCAAGCAGGATTTTGCCGACCTTAAAGAAACTAGGATTGGAAGAGAACTAGATTTACTATAAATTACAATGATATCCCTTAACCCATATAGCTCCTTCGGCTATTAAGAGAGTGGCATGCTAATTTAATTTATTACAATTTAGAAGATCTTCTTAAAGAGTATCCTACGCCTTAAAGATACTTTATTTTTTAAGTTAGGACGACTTCTATACAAAAATTATATATGGTTCTAACAAATTATTAAATCAAGAGTGTCTTATCTTAAACTTAGCCAAGTCGCACACGAAGTTTAAGTGAATGAAAGTATATGTTTGTCAGGGGGTATATTTGTATTAAGCAACCAAACTACTCCTCTTTAATGATCTCCATGTTGACCTCCTGGTCGGCCTCCTTGGTCTCCCGCTCCACAATCTACGCTATACACTTATCCACCTTAGTAGCTTGTACCCCGACCTTCTGCTTGAGCTCGGCGATCTACTTGATGGCGGCGGCGGGGTTGGAATAGACAGAAGACTATCCAATGAGCTGTGGATCGGGAGCAGCAGTTTTAACAACTATCAATTAAATACCATTAGCAAGATCGTCCAACGATTTATCGTTCTATACAATATCTTCAGTGTAGACTCCAATTGGTGGCATGACGCGTAGTTGATTTTCCTCCACGTTGGTTTGGGACCCCGCCGATCGACCAAACGGCTGGTTCCTGCAACAGTAAATGTTGATGTGATCTGACCAATCAGGATTCAGAAGCGATGTTGAACCCAGAAAATAAGCCTCAGACTATGGATATAAGGCGGGCGGCAGGTGGTTTTTTTCTCCCATGTGGGTCTGTCTTGCCTCAATTAGACTAGGCTAAATAGAGGTATCAGAGGCTTCGTGTTGGTACATTGCAGCCAGCAATCTTCTTTACCAATTGCCTAGAGACCTCTTTACTATATATGATAATTACTCCAGTAAAATCCACGGCCGTTTTTAATTCCCTAAGAGGACATAGTCATTACCTACTTAGCCAATCATGTGTGCCAGTCCGTCCTTGACGTTTAATGTAAAGAGAGTTGCTTTGACGGGACTCAAGTGGCTACATCTTGAAAGCTATGTATTCTCACCCACATCAGCGAAGGAAATGCCCTAGTTATTGATGCATGAGTGGATTGTCTTAAAATTCAAGTATCGACGTAAATGCAAAAGAGAACAGATGGAAAAGAGAAGAGGGCATAATCAAGACAGGGTTTGGGAGTGATGGTGTCGTAGCTCATTTTCTTTGTTGTGAGCAAAGTTGCTATTCACCATCCGCTCTGTGATATCATTATTAAAAGCACGAATCTCACAAAAGCTATCCTGTACTAGTAGACTATGGAGGTTTACATTACAACATTCAGACGCCCTGAAACCGGAACTACTGCACTGCCCCTTGATATTACAATGCAGTAGATGAGAGCCATCAAATCGCCCCAAGTGGTAAGCGACCTAATAACGAAGACGAGTGTCACTTGATGCGACTACACCGAGAAGCAAGCAGTAACCGCCCTCATGCACCTTCCTCCATCCAGGCCTAAGTGTATTGTTTCCCCTCCCAGGTCTTTCCTACTTCCCTTTTTCTTTATCTCTCTTCCTTCCATCTTCATAGTTACTAAGCAACTGCACTTAAGGCATCGACTTCCCCCACCACTCCTACACGAGCATTTCTACCTCGTTCCCCTCTCTTTCTGCTTGTGGCCTATTGTTAGCTCAGTCACGAGAAAAGATACATGGACATTAATGATGATGTTGCTGGCGTCAATGCCGGTACCACCTGTGACGAAAACAAGCAAATACTTCCGCGAAAGGGAGTCCCTGACATCATAGAAGAAGATCAGTTACCGCGCCCTTTCAGAGAATCAATCAGCCGACGAATTGGTCTATGGTAGTTCAAATTGCTTTAACATAGGCGCGTGCCAGAATGAAGCTCTATAAGAACATGAATCTCGCTACCAAGCCTTGAGGACCAGTGGGTGTTCCGGGGACTACGGTCATGTTGGCTGAGAATTGGGAAGTCGTTGAGCTAATCCTCGACAGCCTCAAACAATCCTTCAGAACTAAGGGCGGTTGAGTGAAAGAAAAGCACCACGCACATATTGGCTGGTTGACTGGCTGGCCCAAGGTCTCGATATGGCGTCATCTAAACGCATGGATGTGTCCGTCTTAGTCCGAGGGCTCTTATAGCGAGTCTTGGTAAAAACCCTTAGGAATATACTACAAAGTCCAAATCGCTTATAAATGTCTATGCCACGCTTGATATCTCTAGGTAAGAGACTAGGTGCGAGGAAATCAGAATTAGCTCCATTCCGACGACCGTTGGTTTGCCGAACTTGCTTAAATGGGATAAATGTACGTTAGTAATGACCGTCCAGAAAATAGGATTGATTGATGTTAAAATAGCGAGTGCCGTACTTTGTTTAGGCCCTGTAAGCCCCTTGTGAAGATTTGGGTTTCATGAGCAGCGCATGGTACGAAAGCCTGATAGAGTCGAGAGGCTTATGTGATAGGTCAATTACTTAGTTCATCTACGTAACAACTCCCAACCTTAAACCGACATCCAGCCTGACGACCAAGTTGCACAACTTAACCACAGAGTTAAGCAATATAAACGGCTAACAACGACAGCGGGAGTTTTAGATTCTGACAATTCTCAAGATATTGTTGTTATTACTGTGTCTCTTTTGACCAGTTGTCATGCTATCTATATAAAACTAATCCCAAACCTACGCGCCGGTTCCCATGAGACAAAATTGGTCTGCAAACGCTTAAGCCAAAGAAAACTGAAGAAGGACCTTCGTGACCCGGTAAGGATCAGCGTTGGAAGCAGGGCGGCGGTCCTCAAAGTAACCGTATCCCTTGGCAGCGGTTTCTCTGGGTACACGAATACTCGTGCCGCGGTTGGCTACACCCCAAGTAAACTGGTCGATGGAGCCGGTCTCGTGGCTACCAGTCAGGCGCAGTTCGTTGTCCTCGCCGTACTCGGCAATGCACTCAACATGATGAGGCTCGAGTTTCTTCAAAGCTTCTTCGATGAGCTTCATGCCGCCCTCCTCACGCATTGCTTTCGTCGAGAAATTGGAGTGCAGGCCCTGTCCGTTCCATGGCCCGCGCGCAGGCTTAGGATGGAAAGAAACCTTTGCACCGAACTCTTCGGCGACACGGGAGAGGAAGAATCGTGAAGTCCAGAGTTGGTCACCCATCTCGATACCGGTGCAGGGGCCGACCTGGTACTCCCATTGGGCGGGCATAACCTCAGCGTTGGTTCCAGAAATCTTGATACCAGCGTCTGTAGAGTCATGTTAGTACAGGTAATATATATGGTGAAGTGTAGAAGTTTGGTTGTAGATGCTCGGAAGCGGTCCTCAACACCACGACCGTCGTCTATACCACATCTAGGCTCCTTCCCCAAAAGAACATAATTCACTTACACAAGCAAGCCTTATAGTGGGCCTCAACGATGTCACGCTGAACGACCTTGCCGGTACCAACACCACAGTAGTATTCTCCCTGACTATATAGATGTTAGCGAATGCTCTAGGGTCCCGGATCATACTTGAACTTACGGAGCAGGGAAACCGCCAGTGGGCCAGCCATAGGGTCTGTCGTCGCTGCCGAGAAGGGTGTATTCTTGCTCAAGACCGAACCAAGGCACTTCATCGGCATATGTGTCCATCACCTTCACGCAGTCGTGGCGGAAGTTGTACTTGTTGGGGGTTCCATCGGCGTTCCAGCACTCGGCCAGAACAATGATGTTGGGGGAACCGCGGAAGGGATCGGGGTAGACGGCGCAGGGACGGAGGTAGACATCGGAGTTGTCACCGGGCGCCTGGTTGGTAGAGGAACCATCGAAGTTCCAGACAGGCAAGTCCTCGGGCTTGTATTCCTTCTCAGGCAGGGTCTTCAAGAATTTGTTAGTCGATGAATCCGACGATTGTCAGGTTTCCCAATCGGGCAATATCGGTGATGCCGAGGGATCGGAGGTGTGGGGCGCCGGATTTTCAACTTACTCGGGACTTTGATCGGGTGCCGCCATCAGCATCGACCCAGACGTACTCGGCCATGATTTGGCCCTTCTGATCAAGTTTGAGGAACTTTTGGAGAGTCTCCGTCCTTGAAGTGATGGGAGCAGCCTGCGGAACATTATGTTAGTCGATATGCCGATAAGCATAGAGGGGTATTTCTGATAAGGACGAACCATTGTGAAAGTGTTTTATAGAAGAATTCCAAACAAGAGTAGTATAGGAAACAATACAAAGGTATCAAGCAATTAAACGGAAATGTGTAGGAATGACCGAAAATCTGATCTCGAGCGGCCGGGGCGTCGCGGGTTTTATGTTTACGGATTCGAGCTGTCTACTAAAGAAAGGTTGACTCTTTCGCCCGCCAAAAGATAAGGATTCCCTGTGGCCGGATGCAGGGGCGTGGCTGTTACCGGCCTTCACAGTGGGGTTTCCAGTCTTCAGTCATAGAGTGCGATTGGCGCTCGGCAGGGCCTCAAGAGGGGGGTGGCGCACTTATCGTCACTACACACACACACACACACATGGAAGATACTTGATTTCTACATAGATCGTCTTCTCAAACAACGTGTATTCGGCACGAAAAGACGACGACTTCCGTAGTTGACCTCCGTAGTCATGATTGATCCTCGCCTCGCCCCTCGGAAGCAGCTCCAATACAGTGGTTCTGCTACTACAAAACGGAGCTCCATTGCGTCGACCAAGTCCTGCTCATTCCACCGCTGCTTGGGCTTCCCCGGTTCAGTGGTTCTCCGGCGGCCTGTTTCTGTGGGCAGTGCCTTCAGTGGGTGGTATTACTGTCGGTAGCGAAACTTTCAGGGCACTGCCGCCTTGTGATGGCAGATGGCATAGGGGAAGCGCTGAATCCGTATGACATAACAGGGGCGGCTTCGGCGGAGCCATGCTCACGAGAGGGGTGTGTGTATGTACGGTACGTTCCTCTGTATCTTTTGACACAGCCGCTCGGCAGGGATCGCCAACGGCATATGGCGGTGCTTTTTGCCGACTTCTCCTCCTGTCATCTAACCATCACCGGCCCGGGGAGGTTGGCTCAGTGATTTGTACGGCCTGGATTTGATGACGATTCGGCTCAGTGCCGGCTCAATGCTGTTCAGCAGTCAGTTATCTGACAATAGCAGGCGGATATCGAGCGCTTTGCTCCGCTTACGGAGCCCCGACTCCGAATAGGGGAGACGTGACCCAGCGAGCCGCAACTAAGAATTGACCCAACGTCTGTCTTATCGCGACTGTGGTCCATAACATGTTTAAAAAGTAGAGTTAATTGCGCGTGTGCTTATGCTGTGAGAGTGTGCCGCATCCGCAAGAGGAATAGTGGTGGTGAGATGGATGAAAACCAAGTGCTTCCGCTATTTCAAAGCTCAGGCCAATTGTTTTTCTTGGATTTCGTAGGCCTGTTCCTGCTGGAATATTTCTCTCTCATTTAGTCAGTAGATTGGGAGACTTCCCGACGCATCTCCGTCTCCATCATCCCCGGGAAATTGAGCCCCCAAACTTCTCTCCCACTCTTGAGCATCGAGGCTATCTGATGGTGCCCGCGAAAGCGCGGGCAAAGATTCTGGGGTTGGGTACCCCTAGCGAGCTACTGTACCAGCCATCAACTGTGAGCAGTTGTGCGGTGGACCATGGCACAGCCGCCAAAACCCTTATATGTTCCCCAGGAACCAGTGATAATGACAACTCTGGATCCTGCCATTCATACCCACCCCAGGTTCGCACATGCCGTACCAGGCAAAGAGCAGAAGGCGCACACAGGGTATATCAGATACAGCTCCACGACCAACTTGCGCCCTATTTAAGCCCCTCCTTGAGATGTGAGCCATGGATCCCCGAAAACATGCTCCATCTCCAGGCCCAGCTATTTCGAGAGCCGCTTGAAACCTGGTGCTTGTGACTCTCAAGAAGCCCAACAGCCTCGGTGGTTCCGGTTTGTCCCTGGTCTGTTACCAAATCGTTTCTTGAGCCCCAGGCGAACCATACTCGTTCTGGTAAGACGACCCTGTTTCTTTGTTTAACTTGTCCAACCCTGCGCCGCGACGCCAGAGGCGGAAGTGCTGTTCCCTCTACCGCCGCTTCTTTTGGGGGTATCAGCGCTGCCCGGCGACGAGTCGATGCCTCTCCAAGCACGCCCAGCCAAGCTTATTGCCAACGCCACCCCGAAAAAAATAGAATATCGTACCCAAAGAGAGCCAAAGCCACACACCCAAAATGCAAGGTGCAGATTCTTATCATTGAGTCGTGATTGGCTCAGGGGATGTTCTGCATAATGCCTGTTATCTCACGTTGGGCTTCCACCAAGACGGCTTCACAGCCGTTTCAGATGCCAAAGCCTCTGGTTGGCTGGATTTTTCTGTCCCTATAAATCGCTCAGCAAAATTGACTTTCTGGCCTTCCATTTCCCCAGACCGTATTACAGTGTAAACGTTCCAGATCTTCAGGGCACTTCTCAAGGTCTGCCCTGCGCTGCCCTGACTTGGCACATACGCGCGGCTGTGGTCTCCGGCTTCGGGATGGGCGACGAGGTTGAATTGTTGACTTGCTGACTTGTGCCATGAGTTAGCGTCGGACCGGTCATGTCACTCGATGGTGGTGCGCACCTTTTCTCCTTGGACAAGTGATCTAGAACTGGAGGAATGACTCCATTCTGCCAGTGTCCAGGGTTCGATTATTCCCGAACTGAGTCCGACTGGATGTAACGAACGGTTCTTTGTCTGCGGGTTCGCACGAGACCTGGAGAGAAGATAGAGCCCCTGGCTATGCAGGGGTGCTGCATGTTCCGACAACTTAATTGACATGTTCTCACGCAAACACATGGTAATGATAAGACAAGCTTCTTCTGTGCGAAGTGAATTTTATCCGGAAAAGAAAAGCAGGTGATGAATATTTTCCCTCGCCCAAATAGGACTCGTGAGCTTTCCGTGTAAGGAAGCAGCGATGCGCAGATCATACCTCCCCTCTGAGTGGAAGATGAACGATACTATCTCAGGGCAGGAGCGACGAGTAGGATCAAGATTTTGGTTTTGGCAGCAGTACAGTGTACTGTCACAGCACCATTGATTGGCGCGCCACCTCCGCCGCGCTTCCTTGTTTTAGCTATTGTTATCAAAACATCATCCAAAAGATAACCATAGCTTTGTACCCAACTCTTATGGCTTTATTCAAGATTATAATGAAAACTTTCCATAGATTTATTACAACTTCAGATAATGACTCTTCGTAAATTTACACAAACTTAGGATAACTACTTAAACAGGCAATTCCACTGCTTCTAAATGGCCCACCCTACTGACATGGAGATCTGCCGCTCCCCGCAATCCGCTTTTGACTCGCTGCAAAACGTGAGACCAATCAGACTTTAGCTTGATACTATTACACATTTAAATGAGCAACTTGAACTCGTCCATTCTAGGCTTACCCCAGGTTTACGTCCATATCTTGCTATCTCTGGAAAACAAAGAGCAATTAATCTCGATCACTAAAGGCCGCGAGTCTATTGGATCGCCAGAGAGGAATGTAAATCTTTTGTCTTTCTTCCTCCCACCCTCCCATTCTCCCGGAAGTAAATCTGGGGAATTGGGTGATGGAATCACGTCCAGATAACTCAGTGCGCGAATGAGGTTGATGCTAGTTGTTGGGATATCGTCCAGGGTTTGGAAATCAAAATCTGCCGATTTCGCATTGGACTGCCACCTCGATATAGTGTTGATGCCTCGGGACCAACTCCGGGTCTGTCGTCCCGAGATGTTGCGATTCACGCCGAGGCCCGGCGGGGGAGATTGACGAGGTGTGATGGACCTTCACCGGGGTTTGACCGTGCCAAGCTGGAGTCATGTTTAAGTGTGTCAACTTCAAGCAGTTCAACACCATCCAGTGGCAACGGGTAGCAGTGGTTTAAATCTCGTGATGAATGAGAGCCCTAAAAGATTCGACAGCGAGTTGCTTTTTACATCACTTTATTCTCATTGGTCTTGGCGAAAAAAAGCCCAGGTCAAAAACTGCCCTAGACCCTCAAAATGACGTCGCTATCTTGTGGTCCTACACCCCCATGACGCTCTGAATGGGCACGTCCCAGTACCAGCTGGCTACCGCCATGCCGCCAACGCTCATCGCAACCGCCATGAGGAAGTTGACATCATTGTTGTCTAGGAGATCCCATCCGTTTTCAACAACTCGCGATGGTCGCTGGTCTCCAAAACTTGGCTTGCGGTGCTTGTCCTTGGGATTGTAGACTCCAGTGTCACTATCGTCATCATCTGCAACGGCGGAACCGCCCAGCTTCTCTTTTCCCGCTGTGCTGTCACCCTGCACAGGCACAGCTTTGGCGTTTTCCTTTTTCGAATGCGCTGCAGCAGCCTCAGCAGCCCCGGCTACCAGCACACGGTTGCCGCCTTCTCCCTCGACGATCTTGCCAGACCGCACATCCTTGACTGACCGTTGAAACAGGCCACCGAGGAAACTATCCAGGACGCTTCCAAAAGCACCCCAGAGTACCATAAAACCCATGAACTTGCGTCGCTCCAGCATTGTCCAAGGTGCACCGCCTGCGGGCGTCTGAGATGATTTCTCACTGCATGACGGCAGGAACAACATGGATGTAGTGACGATAATCATCGACCCCAGCAAGCCTGCGCCCAGCCCCAGCAGAGTGACACCTCCGTTCGTTCCACGAGGCACCTTTCGTAGTGTCGGCGATGTGATCAGACGGGGTTGACCAGTAGACAAGATACCGAGCTCAGAGCTAAAGGTATCAGCCGCAACGGCCGCATAGTTGGCAATGATTCCAACAACCAGGAGGTCACCGCCCCAGGAGAAGCATAATGATCCCGCAGGATCCGGGGTATTGGGATCGGCGAATGCGGCTTCTCGTTTTCGTAGTTGGTTTGCGTGGAGGAGGGAGAGGACCGAGGCCATCAGACTGTTGGCGAGGACTGAACAAGTGTCAGCTAGTTATGAATAGATGCATAGCTTCAAGTACCTTGGACGTGCGTTCTAGGCCCTTCCCCTCCAGATGTGCCCTTGGAACGGAGTGTATAATTCGACTTTATTCCTTCTTTAATCTGAGGCATCGTCAGAACACAAATTACGTGTACAGCGGGCGCAGATACTGACGTGTGTCACGCGCGTTCCGGCGAGGAAGAAGACGCATAGGAGCACGAATGGTAGATTCCATGGGTGATAGGCGTGTGCAACAGCAGTCAGAGTCGCAGCGAAGATGCCAGCGGGCGTCAACGAGTTTCTGCTCTTGGCGCGGTAGATGAGCGCGCAAGTCGCAGGGAAAGCGTACAGCAGTCTCATGACAGTTTTGCTCAAGCGCTTAGAATATGAGGTTTTCAGGGCGCAAATGGTGAGCTGAAGTCGTTTATCGAGCTCGCTTGTAGTTAAATCAATTGCTCCTGCTCCTTCACAAGCTAAGCTAGCCGGTTTGGCGTTGAGCTCCCCTCGTCAGCTGACGTCAGCGATAGTGGCATGGTAACAGCCACACAGCCACGTGGGTGAGACTTAGGGTAAGTGAACGGCCAAGACACCATCAAAAATAATCAATGTGAGAAAGTTTGTAGGAGCTCAAGTATTCTGAATGTACTGTAGAGGAAACGAGCTCGACTTGGGCGATGTTTAACCTGTATCCCTGTTGCTCCATTTCTTATGCTACTGCCCAAGTCTCGATGCCTCGCACCTCCCTTATTCTCACTCAGGTTGACCTACAATGCAGGGAGGATGTCCTGTTGATATTGATGTATGATAAACTGAAGGGCAGGTATAGATACAGTTTGGTATGTAAAAACCGGAGAGATATATAAATAGATAAGGTAGCTAAGCTTAAGAATAAGCATTCCAATTTATAGAACTTCCTCGAAGCTACCCTGATAAACTTTATACTACGGATATTATCTTAAAATTACAGAATCATCGGGCCAAAGCGAGTTCACTCCGAAGCCGGCACTGTGGGCATAAAAGGAATTATTCTTCTTTTCACATCAGCCCTTGGCCTGCTTAATATATTTCCTTCCCCTTTTCCAACTTAATTGCATCCCGGGCGGTCCGGAATCATCCCCGGTTTTCCGACCCGAGGCCGATCGGAAGCCTCCCCTTAAGCCAGTCTTCAAGTTTGGCGTAATAGTAACCTGAAAGGTGGTAATGCATAGCTTTCTATACATTGTCCATAGATAGATGAGACAAAGATATGTGAGTCACCATACGACGAGTAGGTTAGATTCACATGATAGAGCGAGCCGTGTCTGTTGCGGATTAACAACAAAGGACCGAGTTCATGACCCTTCATCCGCTGCTGATATCCATGCATGAAGCTTAGATCCTATGAAACCATAGATTATATGCTAAACCGTTGCTGGCATTCGCGCATAAAATTTAAAGAAATAAAACTATAGATCATGTACTGTACAAGCTCTCCCGGAGCATCCTTATTTTGTGATTTTCCCAAAAACCCTAAATAAAAGTACATGCATGATACAAATGCTGGCCCAACGCTCGCAATGCCCAATGTAAATCGGTGCCGCCAGCGGCTAATACCCAAACACTTCATAAACTTCATTCTGATCTTTTTTTATCATGATCATCGTGATTTTGTAATAAGCTTATCCATAGATCTCAACCATTTAGTTCTCATCCATACCCAGGGATTGGAACGAAAGGTACGCTACATCCTCAGCATTTGTGGTTGACCAAACCCACTGATTGGGTTGGATAGAGACCGGGCCGGCAGCCTCAAAGTTCATCATAGGGGGTGCTTGTGAAAACCACAGGTTCTGCATGGGAGTTCCATCATGAATCCCGTGCTGAACTACCGAGGGAGGACCCAAAGGGTTGGAGCTCATCATACCATGAGAGAAGGTTTCGCCGATCGGCCACTTGCTCATCTCCTCAAAGGGGGTGAATGAATGAGTTGAAACGCTGGTAGACGACCCTGACGAGGATGGCATGGACGAAGACACTCTTGAAGAAGCTTCCGCACCCTGGAAAGGTGAAGGGACATCTGTCAAGGTTTCGTTCGTTGTCGCAAAACTATTTGAAGCTTTGATGTTGCCCAGAGGAGAATGTGACATGGACCGCATAGAGTTTATGCCAGGATCCAACAATCCCAGAGCATTAGAAGCTCCCGGATTGCCGAAAGCTCGAACACAGGCTTTTAACTGCTTTCTAACACCGCGTAAGGTCGCCCCCTGGCAAAATCGCTCGTCTTTACTGACAGTGTATAAGGAGCTTGCTAAAGAACACAGCCGATTATCCCATTCTGGACGAAAGTAGCTATGGCCGAGGCTGAGCCCCAGATTGTCGCGGATGAGGTTGAAAGCACGAGAGCAAGCATCCAACAGAGTACAGAGAGCTTTAGAGAGAGGTTGCTGGAATGGAGAAGTCGAGGTTAGGAGGTGGCTGGGCTGCTCTGCAATCGGGGAAAGGGATTGGATGATTTGTTCCACTAAAGAGCAAAACTGATGGACATTCTCTGCTGGAACAATCACTTGATCGTAGAACGATCCATTCTTTGGGAAGAGGAAATGCATCATCATGGTTTGGTGAAACGCAACAAGAAGCTGTCGTAAATCATCACCCCGACGGTCTCCTTTGGGGTCCTCTGTACTTTCACTCTCAAGCGAGCGGATAGCTTCCTTGCATATACCAACACCATGCTTGGATGCAGCCTGGTCCGATGCATGTGAGAAAAGGTACGCAACAGTGCTGACGATATGGGCTAGTGGCCGTATTTCTTGCATATTGCTCTTTTGTTTCTGCAAAGTGTTGAAGTTCTCAGAGACGAGATCGAGCTGGATAGCAACCGAGGAAGTCTCCTTCACCGGGAGGGAGTCGAGAGTGAAGGTCGGTGGATTAGTGTCGGGTAGGACTCCTGCTAGAATGGAAGTCCAGAGCTTGAGTGAAAAGGTTGTCCACCAGAGATTGGAGACTACCTCTTTCTCAACATCAAGCACGTCAACCCCATTGATGCGGCTAGAGTTGGGCGGGGAGATATCCTTGGTCATGCAGTCCTTGATGTCTGTTATCAGCTTGCTGGCGACTTCTATGAAGCAGACTGCACGACGGAACTCGTGTGAGGAGAGTGCATTCCAGGCCAACAGCACCAAGGTCTGTGCAGTAGTTACTCCTTTGTAGACCCTCGTTGGCACACCAGAGTATATAGTATCGTTACCGTCAGAAGGGCGGTAGCAGGTTCGCATCTGCAGCTGGGCCATTGCCCACTGCAGGAGTTCATGTCCATGGGTAACTGTAGGGCCCTCCCCAAGTACGAAGCTGGCGTCGGCGAGCATGACTGCCATCAGGATTTCGTCGCAGGTGTCTTCACGGATTTCTCGAAGGAGCAACGTCTTGGAGATGAGAAAGGTCAGGGGGTGTGCAGAGAACCAAACATCGATCAGCTGGTTCCGCCGTCGATGACTGAAGTTGGAAAGGGGGCTATCGCAATACGAGGACGCGCTGTCGAACATGGAAGTGGTTATATCGCTGGATAACCCAGAACGGATTGAATGGCTGTTGGGTTCATTGGTCTGAGGGCATCCCAAGTCGCTATATCTTTGGCCAACGGAACCGACAAGATCGTAAGCTATCAGGGGAAGAAGTCCAGCGCAACGGATCTCTTTGTTGTTTAGCTGTTGTTGAGAATGGCCTGCTTCTCCGAAAGTCAACTGGGAGAACCTGTCCTGGAACATCTGCTCGAGGGATGCAGCAAGGCTCTCAACACCATCTCCTAACGGCGCAAGGTCCTCATGTACTCTGCCAGGAGACATGGAAGAAGCAGAGTTGGCGGAGCACGATCTCCTCCTCTTGCTATCAGGCAGTTCATATTCACTTCGCACATGCAATAGGTTGTTGGGTTTGGTGTTGTCGAAGCTCAGGTTCCTCCCCTTGGGTCGTGAAGGTTCAAAGTCGTAGATGCAGTCGGCACCCTGTTTACGACAAGCCTCGCAGATTGTTTCGTTGGAGCACTTAATTTTCCTCGCTCGACAAAAAGCACACGATCTTCTCAAAGGATGCTTCGAACTCATGCTGCTCAAGGGGTGCAATTCTTGGTGTTTGCGGTAAACATAGGTTGATGGACTTGGGGGCCAAAGGAACCTGACAGCTCGGGAGTAGTTGGCAAGATAAAAAACCAGGGTTGTCGTCGGGAAAAGCCAAGCAGGAGATCTTTGTATGAGGTTGAAATGGCGTCGGCTGCCTTGGTTTAGTTTGGAAATAGAGCAGCCTCAACAGGAGCTAGAAAGGCCTACACTGTAGGGTCTCAAATCAGAGACTAGGGCCTCTACAGCGGACATCTATTCTCATTGGTAGGTAATCTTAGAAGTAACCTAAAGCTTGTTAAGCCTCCATGCCAGAAGCCTGCATCATTTAGGGCTGATAGCCTCAAAGGGGTGGCGGTGTCTGGGTGAAAGGCGCACCATTCTGTTGGTAACATGGAGGGAGAGACCTGGCATGACCTAAGCAATAGAGGCAATGTATTGGGCCAGGTCAAGCCGCGGCTGAAGATGACACATTGGCCGAAGGCAGTGTAGACAAGTGTCAGATGCTTATTCTGAGGTATCAAGAGTAGAGCAGAGTAGAGTAGAGTAGAGGGGGTCAAAAGACGTTGAGCCAGGCGCCCGGCAAGGCAGTTCTCGGCAGGTCCGCGGAGGGTGAATGCCGCTTACTCTGCATCTATGCGAAAATTGTCGAGATATACGTATGAGGCCTGGATCTTACTGTCACCACGTATCTACTATAGGTGCGGTAGCTCTCGTGATGAATAGCTGCACCCTTGCTCCTCAACTGTGCATGCAACTACAATACACGGGTTCTACTACGGAGGTATTTACTACATTGATAACCATAAGAAGCTGGCCCCCTTCAGATAATGGTCAACTCATTAAGGAGAAACGCTTCGCATTAGCTGCCTAATATGGAACACATCAAAAATAGTCCAATGTCTTGAGACGCAGCAACAACTTGATCTAGGACTCTCCGAAGCTGTACGTAATTTAAACCAAGCACTGTACGAAATATTGCGTCAAAGGCTTCATCGTTTAAACTATTCTGAGGCCAGGCCGTCCAAGCATAACAGAGCAGAGCAGAGCAGAACCGGTAGTGTGGTTTGACCCTCCGGCAGTACAGTACCGGTATGTATAAACACGATTTCACTCGGCAGTTGAGAACGACCTCGATGGGCGGTAAGGGGTCGAACGGTGCCCGTTGCTCAAGCAGCTAGTGCGGCGCCGAGCCATTGGTTCTCGCACTGCTAGTTGCGTTGGGCTGAGTCTTACATGGCTTTCTCGTGGCTATCACGCTGTGGCCAATGACAGGTTATAGATGCATCGGTCTAATGCAGCAGAGGTCTCAGCTGGGGTTGAGAGCTCTGTTTTGGAAGATGAATGCGAGTGTGCCAAGTCAAGCTTGATGATATCCTCATTCTTCAGATACAACAGAACATTTCAACAAAAGAAAAAGAAAAATAAGAAAAAAACATCTGGTCACAAATTGAAAGATCATCCTATTCAACGTCCGCTCAAATAAAGTTGATCTATCTCTTACAAAACCCCCCACACGGAACACGTCGTCATACCGAAGACCCCCTTGTTCGATTCGTTCTAGACTCAGCGCCATTACTATAAAATAGATATCCACGGGAAATGCCGATGCTGTCAAGCCACGCTAAGAAGAGGCTTCAAATTGGTGGTGGTAGAGTTCCTGGCCAACCACCCGGTCCCAGGCTACATACATAACACGGGACCTACAGAGTCACAGACCCAGCGTGCAACTCTGTGGCTGTACCGTGGCATACACCCATGGAAAACTCCGTCGACGCCTAACTTACTACGTAGTATGCATGAAGCGACTGCATTTTCCAGCCAAGGCAGAATCGCCCTTGTACTGTAGTAGCAGTAGTAACTTGATGTTCAACCATAGCATTCATACTTTGACAGTATCGTATTCGAAAGCCTTTGACTGAAGCATGCTTGAGGACCCAACACGCATGAAACTTCGTAGACAATGCCAGTAAAAAAGTTGATTTCTAAATATTACCAACAACAGCACATGATTGATGAATTCCGCTAAACCAGTCCCGCACCATATGTTGAAATGTCACGTCCCAATGTTTCGCCTTCCCATCCGTAATTCCCACGTTGAGTTGAGGGGGTAAAATGCCGTATGCCTTACTTCCGGCTAATAATCCATAATGCATAAAGACTTTTGGCATGGTTTTAGAAGAGACCTTGGATCTCGCCTGTCTCGACGTCGACGTCCACGTTGAGATAGCCAGGGGCCGTCGGCAGGCCGGGAATCGTCTGGATATCAGCAGCAAGGGCGTACCTAGACGTTTGTTAGTTACGCTACGTTGCGTTGGACCACGATGAATAAGCTTACAGGTATCCTGCTCCGGCAGCCATCCTGACATCACGGATGGGAATCGTGAAGCCAGTAGGAGCACCCTTCAGGTCGGGATCGTGAGACAGCGAGTATTGTGTCTTGGCCACGCAGATGGGCAGGTTACCATATCCTTGGCGGGTATACGTATCGACCTTCTTCTGAGCGAGCTCGCTGAACTCAACCTTCTCGGCACCGTACATTTTCTTGCCGATAGCCTCGAGGCGCTCCTGGACGGAACCCTCCAGATCGTAGGTGAGCTTCAGATCCTTTGGCTTCTTGGAAGCGGCAATGACACCATGGGCCAGGTCAACGGCACCCTTACCACCCTCAGCCCAGTGGTTAGCCAGGATAGCATCCTCAGCGCCTGCCGACACAGCCTCCTCGCGAACAACCGCAATCTCAGCATCCGTGTCAGTTGCGAACTTGTTTATAGCAACGACAACGGGAATTCCAAAGGATTTGGCGTTGGCAATCTGCTTCTTGAGGTTAACACAGCCAGCGCGCAGAATATCAACGTTCTCCTCCTTGTAAACGGGGCTGAGGGCAGCACCGGGGGCGATGGGAGGAGCACCGCCGTGAACCTTGAGAGCTCGGACAGTAGCAACAATGACAACAACATCGGGAGAAAGGCCAGAAGTACGGCACTTGATGTTGAAAAACCGTTCACCTCCCATGGTAAAGTCGAATCCAGCCTCGGTAACAACAAAGCCAGCCTTCTCGTCATGGTCCTCATCAGGCTCGGTACCGGCAAGCTTCAGGGCGAGCTTGTCAGCCAAGATGGAGCTCTGGCCAATGCTTATGTTGGCAAAAGGGCCAGCATGGACAAAGACGGGGGTACCCTCAAGGGTTTGCATCAGGTTGGGCTTGATAGCGTCCTTCATGAGAGCTGTAAGAGCGCCACCAGCACCGATATCGTCGGCCGTGACGGGATCACCACCTCGTGAAGTAGCCACCACCATCGAGCCGAGACGCTCACGCATCTCGGCCAAGCTGTTGCTGAGAGCCAGAATAGCCATACACTCGCTGGCGACAGTGATGTCGAAGCCAGTCTCTCGGGTTTGGCCCTTCTCAGTAGGAGCCGTTCCAACTGTGACTCCTCGGAGGTGACGATCGTTGACATCCAGAACTCGCCTCCAAGTAATGGTCTCAGGGTCGATATCCAATCGGGCGAATCGATGGATCTCGTCCTCGGTCAAATCATCAGGATTGGTCTTGTCGATTCCGAGCTTCTTCAGTCGGCGGAACATAACAGGAGCGAATTTCCTCTCGCCATTCTTGGCAGGGACTAGTCGCCTGTACAAGGGGCCATCCTTCTGGGTATTCTCGTGGAAGATACGAGTCTCGATGGCAGCCGCCAGCAAGTTGTTGGCAGCAGTAATAGCGTGAATATCGCCAGTAAGGTGCATGTTGAACTCATCCATAGGAATGACCTGACTATAGCCTCCTCCAGCGGCACCTCCCTTGATACCAAAGGTAGGACCTTGGCTGGGTTGTCGTACGTTTGCAAATGTCAATCGTCCAACGTGGGCTCCCAGAGCCTGAGCCAAGCCCATAGTCGTTGTAGACTTACCCTCGCCCAGGGGAGTAGGGGTGATGCCAGTAACGACGACGTAGCGGCCGTTTCTTCGGTGCTCCAGTCGCTGCAGCAGACTGAGATCAACCTTGGCCTTGTACGCACCATAGGGTTCTAGCTCATGAGGAGAAATGCCAACTTCAGCGGCGATTCGTGTAATCTCCTTGGGGGTTTGCGCTCGCGACACAGCGATATCTGAAGGAACAGGCTCCTCCAGTTTCAGGGGTAGGGGGATGGTCTTTCGGAGCTTCTGAGACTCAAAGTACCATGTTGTAGCATCGACAACGTTCTGCATCAACATGGCAACAGTCATGGGTCCAACACCACCAGGAACGGGGGTGATGGCGGAGGCAACCTCGACTGCGGCGGCGTAGTCGACATCGCCAACAAGGCGGTAGCCAGACTTCTTGGAGGCATCGGGCAGGAAGTTCGTTCCCACGTCGATGACAACGGCACCGGGCTTCAGCCAGCTGCCTTGGACGAACTGGGGCTGGCCAATGGCGGCGACAACAACATCTGCGTTCTTGACATACTCCTGGATGTTCTGTGTCTTGGAGTGCACAACAGTAACAGTAGCGTCAGCGTTTCGCAGCAGGTAGCTTACGGGGCTGCCAACAATATCACTTCGTCCAAGAACAACGGCGTTCTTTCCCTTTAGGTCAATACCAGACTCCTTCAGGAGGATCATGACACCTTTGGGAGTGCAAGGCACAAAGAGAGGCTTGCCACCCCTCTTGGCCAGCTCTCCAATGTTCTTGGTGCCAAAGCCGTCTACATCCTTCTCGTCTGCTACAAAAGATGTGACGACGTACTCAGAGATGTGCTTGGGAAGAGGCAGCTGAACCAGGATGCCGTGGACAGTAGGGTCATTGTTGAATTGACGGATATTGTCCAAAAGCTCTGCCTCTGTAATAGACTCAGGGTAGTGCAGCAGTTTGCTATCAATAGCAGCCTATTATGAATGAGTCAGAGAATGAGTCTTATAGTGCAAAACTTCTTGGCTAACCTCTGAGGCAGCCTTGAGCTTCATGCGAACATAGGTAGCTACATCGCGGGGTTAGTGGTGAGATGATCTCATGATGGAGGGGCAGGATTATCACGAACAAGAGTCTGAGCGATCACCCACTAGAAGACAATTGAGTTAGCATTGAATGAGCAAGGCTCAACTTCACGCGGGTCATACCTTGGATGATCTTGAGGCAGGGCTTGAATCTAGGGTTCAGCTTCTGCTTCTCAGTAACCTCGGCGCAGAGCTTCTCCCGGATCGACTTGGCAATGGCATTGCCGTCGAGCTTTGTAGCAGCCATTGTAGTCGAGGAAAAGAGTCTTTTCTGATTTAAAAATCGATTCGAAAAAGACAAAGACCCGACAACAGAAGCTGAAGCAAAGTTGTTATGTCGGCTGTTGACCGAGAGGCAGTCGTTGTATATGAAGTGGGCTGTCGGTTTAAGAGGAGGGGCAATCCGAACAGCGGCGCTCAAGAGAGGCACGGTCGACACGGCAGAGACGCCCGAACACGTGTGAAAGAGCCTTTGCCTGTGTGACTTTGTGCGTAAACGCGCCTGTGGGTGGGTGAGAATCTGGCTTTGCTGGGACCCGCCTATTACAGGTTCGGCTTGGTGCGTATACGATCGGCTGCCCTGCCGTTGATTCTCAGGATTTGGATATGGAAATATCGGTATCGATAACGTTGAAGATAGAAAATACGAGTCTTGTCGCCGTCTCGGGATCCCTCGGAGAATACTCATCCCCGGCCTCACGGCCCAACGGAGGAGCTCGCCGTACATGTTCAACTAGAAAATGGCTAGGTGGTTAATACTCCAAGTTGTACATGGATGCGTATCGTATTAGATGCCGAACAATCTCCAGATGCCCGACGGGTCAATAGCGAGAATATAAGCATTGGATCTACGCAATGCAAGTCTCTCTTTGATAATCCTTCTTCTAAATCAAAGTTAAACCGAAAAAGAAAAAAGAAAAAAGGTAAAGCAATCGAAAGTAACCAGACCATCAACGCCTAGCTGATTGGTAAGGGAAGATAGTAATAACACAATATTGTACAACAGTCAAAATCGATAGACTTATTCTTTCGAAGAATGTTCTGTCAGTTGTAACTCGCTCTGCAACTCCTCCTCCATGTTCGAGGTATTGCAGTCAGTCTGTGCAGTTGGTCGGTCGTGTGACTGACTATACGTTGACGCAGGGGGGGGGAAATGAAGAAGATTTCCTTCAAAAGGTAGGAGTAGGACCAACGTGAGTCAGTTGTAATGATTCAAGAATCAAAAACCAACGAGGTTACACAAGTCAGTTGTGCTGCGATATCTCCAGTCTGGGTCTTCGACTACCTAGCAAGGTGAGAGAGTTCTCTAAGATTTTACCCGAGCTGTTGATGCCTCAGGATGGATAGTCAGATAATGAAATCAGACATGAAAACATCATATTACGAATCGACGTTTGAATATTTTCAACAAAATTGCTCACAATATGACTCTTGAATCCTTCGATGACTCAACCCAAGATTCAACGGATCTATGATATCTTAAACAATAGGCATCCAAGGTGTTGAACATGGCTAAGCTCAACTTTATTAACACACCTTCACTGACAAATCAGGCATCAGCCCTGTGCCCCTCTTCTCCCAGCCTGGGAGGCGGGGGATTGATTTCTTGCCCCACCAAAACGCACAACCGAACCGCCAAAAATTCCATCGCGAAAGCCCTCGCCATATAATCAGCCGCTCCGAACCTGCCTCCGCCATCAACCCCTCCTAGTGCCCCCCAGACGACGACATCATGCGGCCCATTCTACTCGCCGGGCACGAGCGTGCGCTCACCCAAATCAAGTACGTATAAGCCTTGTGTTGTCTGTATATTCAGGTGATAGAGTCACAAAGAAGAGGGGGATATTGGACTGGGAGTGTCCTACCTTCTACATGGCTTGGAGATACCTTCATCTTCAGCCTCGACTAACCTTCATCTCCCTCCCAGGTTCAACAAGGATGGCGATCTCATCTTCTCCGTCGCAAAGGACCAGCAGATCTGCGCCTGGTTCTCCCACAACGGCGAGCGTCTTGGAACCTACCACGGCCACGTCGGAGCCATCTGGACCGTCGATGTTAACCCCACCTCGACCATGATCGCCTCCGGTTCTGCCGACAACACCATCCGTCTCTTCGAGGTCAAGACTGGCCGCCTCATCAAGACCTGGGAGTTCCCCACCGCCGTCAAGCGAGTCGAGTTCAACGAGGACGGCACCAAGCTGCTGGGCGTCACTGAGAAGCGAATGGGTTACCTCTCCAACATCGTCGTTGTCGACATCAACCCGGACCTCAATGCCGAGCAAAGTGACGAGAAGGTTCTTACCATCGTCGCGGACGAGAGCAAGGCCACCGTTGCTGGCTGGAGCGCCCTCAGCAAGTACATCATCGCTGGCCACGAGGATGGCAGCGTAAGCCGATACGACGCCAAGACTGGTGACCTTCTCGACAACGTCCCCGTCCACGAGCTCAACCAGCCCATCGTCGACCTCCAGTGGTCTCCCGACCGTACCTACTTCATCACCGCCTGCAAGGACAAGACCGCCAAGGTATGTCTGACCTCTCGCATTAACTCACGGCACCAGATACTGACTATTCCAAGCTCATCTCTGCTCGCGACCTCGAGGTCCTCAAGACCTACGTAGCCGACACACCCCTCAACAGCGCCACCATCACCCCCAAGAAGGACTTTGTCATCCTTGGCGGTGGTCAGGCCGCCATGGATGTCACCCGAACCTCTGCCCGTCAGGGTAAGTTCGAGGCTCGTTTCTACCACAAGATCTTCGAGGACGAGATCGGCCGTGTGCGAGGTCACTTCGGTCCCCTCAACACTGTCGCCGCCGACCCCACGGGCAAGAGCTACGCCAGCGGCGGAGAGGACGGATACGTGCGTGTTCACCACTTCGACAAGGGCTACTTCGACTTCAACTACGAGGTTGAGAGGGAACGAATCAACCGATTGCAGTAGATGCGTTCTTTTCCTGTGTGCTTGCATAGTACGGCGTTTGGGGGACAGACAAATAAATCTTTTTGTTCAAATGGGGCAAAAAATAAACGGGAGCTGGAGGCGATGGAAAAGATTGGGAGTGTATAAGGGGAGGAGACAAGAGGAAGACAAATAGGCTTGTAATTCTTACCATCTCTCCAGGGTTTAGGGAAGGGTTGAAAATTGCACGATTGATCACGTTTCTACGACTTTGGATTTGGCACACCACACCAGCCTTTTCACCATGCAATCACGACAATCAGGGTTCGCAAGTTCACAGCATGCCGAGTTGGATTCCAGGCAGTACAAGCAACTAGATCTGGTTGTTTTTGTCTTTTTGCTCTCAAGAAAAAAACTCTTTTATATTGTACCATCAGCCCCTCTCGCGCCTGTATCCTCCCAGCCGCCAAGGCATCGTGTGATGTATGTTCTGGCCCTCTGGTTCAAATCACCACACCAGATTAAGCAAATTCGTACATGGTGACCTCTCTTATAAGTCCTCAAAGCAACCAAACGCCAAAAAGTCTATCCGTTGCCAACACAACATACTAAAGGCCCTTTGGTTTTCCCTTACTTTCTTCTACCCTTCTTGCCCTTGGCAGAACCTCCTACAGATGCGGTAGACGCGACACTGGATGCTCTTGACGGAGCAGCCGAGCTGTTCTTGCTAGACTTGATGGACTTGACATTATCGAGCGCCTTGTTCTGGAAAGTTTGTTAATAATAGACAATAGACCAGGTTAAGCACCTGATGACTCACCTTTACACCGTTCTTAGCCTTCTTCTTTGCTGGTGCCATTCCAAGAATACTGTCCTCATCGTTCTCGTCGTCAGGCTCTCGCTTGGATTTTCCATTGACTCCATTTGAGCCACGAGCGGGAACGTCTTCAAACTCCTTGACAATAGTCGTGATCAAAGTGGTACAGCGACGGGACAGCTCGATTGGGGTTCGACTGAGGAAGAACCAGTCAAATCGGAACAGAGGCGACTCTCGGATATCGTCTCGCATCTTTTCGTAAAGGCCTTCTGAATCAATACCATATCGGTCGAGCAGAACCAGCAAAAATCGATCCTCTTCTTCGGTGTAAACCTTCTTGTTGGTAGTAGACACGGAGTAGTTGATCTTGAGCTGCTGCAGAGGGACGCGATACTGCTGCATTTTCTTCCTCAGTAGCTTCTGATGATGCCCGATGCGGCGCGTCCGCTCCTCGCCATCCTCGATGGTTTTAATGTATTTGGGGTAATCTGCGATCTCAGTGTAACGCTGCCAGAAAACCTTTGCATAAGCCTTGATTTCGGGAGCTGACTTGCTGTCGATCTCATTCGAGATGCCTTCGTAGTCGGTTCGACCATATTTGCCAGATCCGTTGACAAACTGCTGGAAGTCTCGTTTGTTCCAGTCTCCAAAGCCTTGCAAAGAAAGCTTCTCCTTCTCCTCTTTCTCCTCTTCGGTCAATGGCGTAGCATTGTCAATCTCCTGCTGATCGAGGGCTCTCTCGGCTTCGCGCTCTGAGAGGTTGTCTTCGTCACCATCAGGCAGAGGAACCTTGTAACCAATTTCCTTCCGGTAATAAGCGGTCTCCCTGTCTTGAAGATCACGGAGGCGTGGTGGGTAAAACTGGTAGTCGTGAACAGGAACCTGCTTTGGTGCTCGAGGTGCCTTGGGCTTGGCGTCGGCCTTGGGATTGGGATACATGGTCTGTCGGAAGTATTTATCCATTGAATATGACTGCTCTTTTCGTTCTCGCTTGGCAGGATTGATCCAGGTCATGTTGATGTTCTTCTTTGTGTTGGCAAAGTTCTCGCCATTCCATTCGTAGGCAGACTCTGAGGTGAATTTCTGCAGATCGTCAATTCCTAACTTCTCATATTTGGCATTCAGCTGCTTCGTTCGGTTTTCACCTCTTGCGAGGATTTCATCGATGTCATCATCTGCAACTTCACCATCGTTGGAAGCCATGTTACCGGTGGGCCCCTTGGACTGGAAAACCTTCTCGGCACCATGTTGAATCATGGACAGAAGCTCATCTTTGTTGGCTGCAGCCTTGGCAGCTTGTTGAGCACGGCCTTGTTGAATGACCAGTTGATCCAGACGTAACTTCTGAGCGGCTCTCTCAAGAACTTTTTCTTCGATGGCGTTGTCCGTAACAAACCTGTACACAACAACCTGCTTAGTCTGGCCGATACGATGGGCTCGATCCATGGCCTGCAGATCAGCCTGAGGGTTCCAGTCGCTGTCATAAAGGATGACAATGTCGGCAGTTGTCAGGTTAATGCCCAGACCACCAGCACGAGTTGTGAGAAGGAAAACAAACTTCTCCGAGCCAGGTTTGTTGTACTCATCAATGGCAGCAATTCGATCCTCGTGAGCAGTTCCACCGTCAATTCGGCAGTATTTGTACTCTCGGAAGACACAGTAGTCTTCGAGAATGTCCAGCAATCGACTCATCTGAGAGAAGATGAGAACGCGGCTTCCCTGCTTTTGAAGCCTCTTGAGGAGTTTGTCGAGAACAGCCATCTTACCCGCGTTATAAACCAGATGCTCATCGGTCGTGTAAGGGGGTCCTGGCTCAGCACCTTCGAACAGGTAAGGATGATTACAACACTTTCGAAGCTGCATGACAATGTTGAGTAGTCGGGTCTTGGACTCGCGCTTGCCACCGGCGCCGTTCACGGCATCTATGTCCTTCTCCAGAATCTTTTGGTACCACTTGACCTGCATCTCCGACATGCCCAAGTAAACATTCACTTCTTTCTTGGGAAGCAAACTCTTCTCCACATCGCTCTTCACGCGACGCAGCAGGAAAGGGCGAAGAACCCTGTGAAGCTGTTGGACAACCGTATCTTGATCACGATCCTGGCCGGAAAACCACTGGTCAAAGGCCTCCGAGTCGCCAAAAACGTCGGGAAGCAAAAAGTTGAGAAGAGCCCAGAGTTCATGCAGGTTATTTTGAAGAGGTGTACCAGTGATGAGTAGTCGGTTTCGGGAAGAAAACAGTCGAATAACCTGTGACAGTGACGACTCCTCATTCTTGATACGATGCGCCTAGATATTTGTTAGCAAATTGTATGTCCATTCCACTCTAGAGAAACATACCTCATCGATAATGATGTATTCCCAAGCAAACTTCTTCAAGTGTGACTTCTCTCGGAGCACCATCTCATAACTGGTAATGCAAACATCAAACTTTTCATCAACAAGCCGGTCATTAATGAGGGTTTGTCGCTCGTCTTTGGCGCCCTGAAGAACCAACACATCCACCTCGGGCGTCCATTTGGCAAACTCTCGCTTCCAGTTGTCGAGTGTAGATTTGGGCACAATAACCAGATGCGGTCCAGTGATGTCAACAATATGACGTAAATAACCGAGGAAAGATATTGTTTGCAAAGTCTTCCCGAGACCCATTTCATCTGCGAGGATACCAGAAATACCGTTCTCATGTAACGAGATGAGCCAATTGAGACCAGCAACCTGGTAGTCTCGCATGGTGCCATGAACAAACGGTGGAGATTCTCGGAAAACTGTCTCAGCAGAACCACCGTGCTTTTCGTCTTTAAGAAGTTCGGCATCTTCTTCGGCTTCGGTGCGTCGACGTCGCTCGCTCATAGCGCCCCCTTGTCTTCCGGCACCCTTCTTGCCGCGCGCAGATTCGGCATTTTGCCGATCGATTTCGGTCATGATATCACGAATCTTTGGGTCTGGGTTCGTCTCGATGAAATGACGAAATAGGTCGGTGAGGCCGAGCAAGTATCGAAATCGTCGTATGGTGTCATCTTCCTGCAGGCAGACGGTCAGAATATCCCGATGGCAGCCTCATAATCAAGTTCCACAAACCTTGGATTCGCCTAGTCGATCGTGCTTCTTGCCAAAAATGCTGCGGCGAAGTTGATTGACTTCTGTGCGGCGCCTTCGACCATCTCCAGGAGGCTCTCCAGCGACACTGCTAGCGGTAGTGCTAGGGTTCTCGGTATCGGTGTAATCGGGGGTCTCATCGACTTCCTAAGGTATTTCATCAGCATGTAGTTCTTACGTCGCTAATCGCGACCAAAATTTAGTCAACAAAGCGACTCACCATATCCTCTCCCTGCCGATGCTCCTGCACGTCTGACATGGACGCGTCAGTATCGGCGGCGTTGGCTCGAGAGCGAGGCGCCATTGAGAGCCGAGTTTAGGATGAACCTCTTTACGCGACTGGCGTCAAGAAGACGCGTTTCGAGAGGTTGTGATGCGGAGCAGAAGTCAATGTAGGTATTTCAAAAGGATTGTTTGTAGCTTTTTGGGCGTCTTTTCGAAGGGAATCCACTGTAGTAATGACAATCACGTCGTTTGAGGGCATGGAGAAAATGTAGATGCTTTTGTGAAGGTGTCGGCGGGTAGAATCCAAACGGTCACCTCGAAGGGGGGCCAATTTGGTGCTAGCGCCGTGCATCTACCCCTGTCATGACATGGGCCCCACCATACTGCAATGAGGAAGAAAGGATGTTCCGGTGTAAATCTAACGACGTCACTGCAATCTATAGTTTATGCTCAACCGAAAAAAGTTAATCGTCGAGAAGTCAACACTCTAGTACATATAGTTGTGGCCTCATTTATGGCCTGATACAGCCAAGTTCAGCGAATTTTGGTAGCGAATTTCAATTCCACGAGGTCGTCCAGGCAAGTATCCAAGTCACGTGGCTAAAGTCTCCCCACTCCACCTACCGACCCCTCGGTTAGTGCCGTCCATCAGGCTCTGTGCGCAGCGTTGAAGTGGATGACTGGGCGAATGCTTCATGGCCCCAACCTTTGTTCATTAACAACTGACTTGGGAAGCATAGCTCTTCATAAGCAACATATCCAGCGAGATTGACTCATTTGTAACAAGAGCAAATTTTTATCCTTTCTTCTTTCCAGGAGTCTCAGCTGACGCTAAACCCACTCCACTATTCCAACTGCTGACTAGGTGAGGCTATTCTCCCCTCGAGCTCGCGAGCCATCTCTGACTCTCCATCTGCAGCATATCCGCTACCCCTTCGTCGCTTAATCACAATGGATCCAATGAGGGGCGTTTCCGGCGGTCCTAGCAAGCAACCTGCTCAGCAGGAAAACCCCGAACAGCTTCTTGACGTCTTCAAGGCTGCCGCCCTCTCGGTTACCAAGCTCTACAAGATCTCAGCCGCAGGACAGTCAAAGGCACGGGCAGATGGGTATCAGGATTGCCTTGATGACCTGTTACATTTCTTAGACAAAGAGGGCATGGGCTTGGGCGATGGTGAAGGATGGAAGATTCGAAAATGGGCTACGGAAAAGCTTGACGGCCGCGAGAGCAGCTCTCTGAATACGGAGAGTGAGGACGAGGTCGAGAAAGCAGAGACAGCTTCGTCGCCCGAACTCAATCGTCCGAGTGTTCCTTCACAGCAGACGAACCAAATACGAACCGACTCTGCACCCCCCAGTATCCCTCCTGTTATCGAAGAGCCGACACCGATAATCGCTCCAACTCAAGACAACTTTACCTTTCAGTCGTCACACCCCTACCCGAACATCGCTACTCTCGACTTGTCCGACTCAAGGCCTCATGATGACTCCCTTGTACCTACACGACCGTCTAAAACTAGGATGAACGCTGGTTCAAGCCGGGCTCTTTCCAGGGGGCCAGGACACTTGGTACAAAGGGCTGGGGCTAAACGTAAGCTGAACTTTGAGGAGATATTCGACCTCGGCAGCCTCAGTGGAAAGGATCCTTTCGGAAATGGAGGGAAGCGTGGTCGACATGCTTGATGTCTTCCACTGGGTGGTCACACTTTGTTTTTTACACAATACACAACATACTTGTCACGGAGCACTGGGTACATAGATGGGACAGGATGGTACGTTGCATGTTTACAGACGGACGCATTGACTAGCGCAGAGCATGGGCGGCGTTTGGAGGACGTAACGATTGCATTTGGAGGGTGTCTGGTTGAAAGGTTTGCCACATTTTGTGTCTTGGCGATTGCCATTTTTATACAACACGATATATTCGATGACGATGTTTCTCTCTTGTTATGCAACCACGTATCCTGATGCGTATCGTCCGTTGGTGATAGTATACATCTGCGGCCTAAGAGTTGTGAAACTTGTATGTGAAGCTTGCTTTGTTCTTTTGGTGTTGGTCTATAAACTACAGCCTCCAGAATTGCCGACGTCGCAGTACCTACGTTTCAACAAACATACCTATTCAATGGGAGTAGCTTCATCAAGCTCTTCAGGGCTCAATTACATTAATTCATCTAAATATTTTTGCTCTTCTCCATAGCTTGTCGGGTTATCTCCGGTTCTGGCTCTCCACATGCTCTGGCAAGCTCCAAATTGACTTGCAGGGAACGTTAACTAATGTTCATGCAGAGACTATCTTATCACTGCACCTTACGGCACTAGGTTAAGGTGCAGTAGCTGCGTACCCCGGCCTTCGCCTCATTGATCGTGCATTATTTCTTTATTCGCGAACTCTAACCTTTTTTTCGCTTTTTCTCTTATTTAAATACCTGAGCTACTCCCATTTCTTCTTTTCCTCACATTGCGCAAAAGGCGTTTCACCAAGAGGTATGTTTTTTTGTTTTTTTTTCCACCCTGTAACACAGTATACGTTCCACTCTTTTGGCAGCTCGCAGAATGATGTCAAGGGCGCGTTAGACTCCTTAATGACTTGACGCTTCTTCTTTTTCCAACAACCAAGCAGCCTTCGCTAACCTGAATTGCACAGAAGAGCCACGCGCGAGACGTACCACTTGGTCTTATACGAACCAGCCAACATGTCGGACTCTGGCAAACAGGAAGATAAGCCTGCGGGCGACCACGAGCATGACCGCGAGCACGACAATGAGCACGAGCCAGAAACTGAAATGACAGCGACCGAGGAGGTGTGTTAGGCGCGCAAAGAGGTGGATTGAAGAAGGAAACTGACGCCGCGCCCTTAGGAAGAAATCACTGCCATGAAGCGCCGGGTGGCAGAGATGGAAGAGGAGGCCAAGAAGCTTCGCGAAATGCAGGCCACTCTAGAGCAGCAGTCTGCGGACCTCGCGGATGACAAGGAGTCCATTGATGCTCGCAGCATCTTTGTTGGCAATGTCGATTATTCAGCTTCGCCTGAAGAGATTCAGGCTCACTTCCAGAGCTGCGGCTCCATCAACCGAGTCACCATTCTTCTCGACAAGTTTACAGGTCAACCGAAGGGGTATGTTTTTGGGCTATTTAATCACGGAGTGCACATTGCTAACGTGTGGGCTTGTAGCTATGCTTATGTCGAGTTCACCGAGCCCAGCTTAGTCGCGCAGGCCCTCGTTCTCAACGAGAGCGTGTTCAAGGGTCGCAACATCAAGGTGACACCCAAGCGCACCAACGTTCCTGGCATGAGCCGCGGTCGCGGTCGTGGTGGATTCCGCGGTGGCCGAGGCTTCCATGGCAGAGGCAGCTTCCCTCGAGGTGGTGGTTATCGCGGAGGCTACCGCGGTCGCGGACGAGGCTTCGCCCCTTACTAGGAGCAGGGCGGCGTATTGCCAATGGGACATGTCCGGCGATCTGAGCAACCTAGGCCTTTCGAGATCGAGGTCGAGGAGTCTCATGGGCTTGATGGCAACTCTTATTACCGTGGGTTTGTCGGTCACTGATTAGATGGTTTCCTCTGTTGTCTATTTCTTTCCTTGAATTTAGGGATACGGCTATAAGGAGAAGGGTGCGTTCTTAGCAGAGGCGGAACGGTGTATACTATCAATCGTATCGGAAGCGAGCAAACACCAGCCAAAGACGCCGAGGGAAGGGAGTAGGCGTTTTCGGTCTTGACTTATCTTTCGTCTTAGCAGAAATTACACTATGGAATTTGATCTAAATGCCATCTGCGCCTTTACCATATTTGTTCCCACTGCAACACACGCGATTCTCCCGGCTATGATGACGACGGTCCTCAACTTGGGCGGTTAGTCCATAAAGCCATCATCAGCAAGTTGCAGCGGGGAGGCTTAGAATAGTGACTTATTTGCCACGCGTTCATCACGAAGCTTGAACTGCTTGTGAGGCCGCCCGTTTTGTGCCCCCACACTAGTTCGTGCCAAGGCATGGGTATTAGCGGACATAGTTGTAAATATTTGAACGCGCAGTGAGACAAAGCTGGTGTCAGGGGAGCATAATAATAGAATATCTGGCATCCACAAAATCAACGTGGGGATCAGCGAGCCAAGTGTAATAGTTAGCCATTGGATAGTCCAGGTATGTATTGCCTCGATCCTACCCTACACATATGCACGATGGGTTTATCAACCAAGGGTTTACTTCATTACTGGCTCTACCACAACAGCCCATGACCGATAAATGGTAAATGTGCTGATTGTATTCTCAGAATCTACGGTCGACAGTTTGTAGTTTACATAGTCACCCAGTGTAGGTAGCGAATAATTATGATGGCCAGGTGACTGAACAATGCCACTCTCGTGAGTCATCATTACTTGCAACACAATTCCCGAACAGACTGCACACGTAATCAATACGTTGCTAGATATTCTATAATTAACTACACAATTGACAGTTTATATATGAATCATCATTCCTGACTACCCCAGTCGAAAACTCCGATCATGATATGTGCTCTCAGCGCAATTAACAATGTTGCTATTAACGTTACCCAGGTGGCTCAGTAAGGTTAGTAGATATGAATGAAAACAAACAAGCCACCAGTTTCCACATGCGATTGCAAACAGTCTTAGCTCGGACGCAGACCCTAGCATAAGACAGGGGAAAACTCATAGGGGGATATGAATTCCTGTAGCACAAATGTGTATGAGCTAGGTTTCATTGTGCATCCTGGCCAGTACAGCTGTTAGGTTTTATGGCCTGCGCCTGCTTGTTGACCTGACCAGGGAGAAATGGAAGTTGACAAGGCCCAAAGTATCAAGCTTGGCGACCCAACCGCAAGGCACCACAGGCCCTGTTTAAGCGCCATATGATGCTCAAATTGACTAGGCGCCTGCTGAAAGCTGTGCCGGTGATCCGTACGCCGCCGCAATTAGTCTTGAATTGTCTGTTGATAAACATCTGCTCCAGGCATTTATGATTCCATAAAGGTAGGTACCGTGGCACGGTTCTGTTGATTCATTGCCGAGGTAGTACTGAATGCATAGCAAAGCGCAGCCGTGAATTCCGTAACCTACTAAAGGCAGATACTATAAGCATTATTCGAAGATTTCTCATCCATGATGAGTTAAGGTGGCAACCAAGGACCGGAGTTTTTGCGATAGCTCAGCCTCAAACAGCTGATGTGATTATACTCTGTAGGTTGATGGGATTATTAAGATAAATCAAATCCATTTACAGAGTACAGTACTCACCTTGTATTGATTCTGGAACATTCATCTCTGATTGCATGCTTGCTTCATCAAAAGAACGCTCAAAGGAGCGGAGGCAAAGGAACCTATGTTTACCCAACCAACCACTAACTTAATCTCGGGTTGTCTAGTCTGTAGGCCACCATTGCAGCCCACTAAAAGGCCCGGATACAGGACGTATCAAAGGTTCAGGATACGTTGCTTGGTGAAATAAGGTGCTGAATCTGTTTGCAGCTGTTCAGTGAATGTACCTAAGAGACCTTGCAGAGATACTTGAGGTGTGTTATTCATAAAGAGGCTATGGTGGCCGCACACAAGCAAGGAACAGGTATCTACTCACAGTCGAGCAGGTTCCCCTCTCTCCCCCACAACGAGCACCGCTAACAACCATCCCAGTCCATGAAACTGCCCGTCCATACCCAAGTTACAAGGCCCCAAGGTTCCTCAGGCCGTCAAGTCGGGTTGATTGATTATCCTCCCAGCATCATCAACACGACCAGGAGGCAGATACCATCGAGACTGTGTGCCCTCTTAGATCGTGGCGATCAAAGTCAGTCAATCAATTCTTACAGACATCCCCCACTGGGCTGGTGCACATTTTTATCTGTTATTTTCGGCCCTCTAAAGAACGAGTTCTCTCACCTGTAACAACAACAACCGCACCCTATCGTGCTTCGTCTCGCTTCGCTTCTCGCTGTAGCGTAGCGCACCTCACCCTCTGATCATAGGTACCTACCAAGGTATTGGATCTTCCCGTTCCGGCCGCTGTCGTTCTCGCTTTGGAAGCGAGGAGTCCGTGTCTGGGTTTGGTCTTGGTCCTAAGTTAGTCTTGGGTCCTTCAGGCCCGCGCCCGCCGCCCGTGCACAGCCTCAACCTCCCCCATTGCCCCAAATCCGAGCGTCGTCAACTTTCTTCAGTTGAACCATTCCACTTGATCACGTTTCCGTCGTCAAGCGCCTTCCCCGACAAGGCTTTGCTACGTTCGCCTGGCCCTGAACTTGATATTCACCTTCAGGAATATCCATCATCACCGTTGTCGTCGCTGTGACTTAGTCCCTCGCTGCGCAGCGCAAGAGGTGACACCATGACCAGTCGCACCGATTCCAAGTAAGTTCATTCCCCTGCCTTTTGCCCATCGCATCACGTCCAGCTTCAGCTTCACGCTATACTATGCCATCCCCCTTCATCACTACTTTGATATGTGTATGCTGATGCCCTTCACAGCAGGCCCAACCTTCGGGTTACCAGTGAGTTGCCGCCGTCCATCTACCCCTCCGTCCGAATTCCTTTATTGACATCATCCAAGTAATCGCAGCCGATGGCCTGTACAAGAGGGATGTTTTCCGTACGTTCTGTCGTCCCAAATAATATATCGATCTAGTCGCTAACTTCCATCAGGCTTCCCTGATCCTTTTGCTGTCGCGACCATCAATGGAGAGCAAACCAAGACGACGACTGTCAGCAAAAGGACTCTAAACCCATACTGGAACGAGAGCTTTGACTTGTAACGTGCCCCGCCACCTTGGAACAAAGTATTCACCCAACTCACATTCATCAGTCGCACCAACGAAGATGGCATTCTCGCAGTCCAGGTCTTTGACCAGAAGAAGTTCAAGAAGAAGGATCAGGGTTTCTTGGGTGTCATCAATATTCGTGTTGGAGATGTCATTCCCGAGCTCAGTGCAGATGCAGATGGTGAGTTGACTCAACCTCATGAATCAGAAATATTATGAGCCCTGCTGACATATACGTGTACCCCCCAGACCAGATGCTCACACGAGACCTAAAGAAGTCAACAGATAACCTCGTCGTTCACGGCAAGCTCATTATTAACCTCTCCTGCAATCTCAGTGCACCGGCCCGTGGTGGACAGACATCGACCGCACGACCATCCCTCGGCACCGGCGCTTCGACCGTCTCGAACCTCTCCGCCCCTCCATCAGAAAACCGACCAGGATCTTCAATGTCGGGACCAAACGGTGCTGGTGGCTCGCAAGTCAACCTGCCACATCGCCCATCAAGCATAAACTCCGTTGGAGGCGCCAGCGCTCCTGGACCAAATGCATCTGGACAGACCCGGCAAAGTAATCAGCTCAGTCCTTTTGAAGATGCCCAAGGACGCCTACCTGCCGGCTGGGAGCGCCGCGAAGACAATTTGGGCCGTACATACTATGTCGACCACAACACCCGAACGACAAGCTGGAACCGGCCCACTGCATCTGGTGCCCAGGAACAGCGAAACGATCGAGAGGCAGCCACCCAGGTCGAGCGACAGAGACATCAGAACCGTACTCTACCAGAGGAACGAACCGGTTCCAACTCACCTACACTTCATACGCCACAGCCGCAACCATCAGCATCACCAGCTACTAATGGCGGCGCGGTAATGCATACTGGGGCAACAAGCCCGGGTACAGGAGAACTGCCGCCTGGCTGGGAACAACGATGGACCCCTGAGGGTCGGCCCTACTTCGTTGATCACAACACGAGAACGACTACCTGGGTTGACCCTCGTCGCCAGCAGTACATCCGTATGTATGGTGGCCAGAACAACGCCAACGGACAGATTCAACAGCAGCCCGTATCACAGCTTGGTCCTCTACCCAGTGGCTGGGAGATGCGTCTGACAAACACTGCTCGAGTCTATTTTGTTGACCACAATACCAAGACTACTACCTGGGACGACCCCCGACTCCCGTCATCTCTCGATCAGAACGTCCCCCAGTACAAGAGAGACTTCAGACGAAAGCTTATCTACTTCCGCTCACAGCCAGCGATGCGAATCCTTAGCGGACAGTGCCACATCAAGGTGCGACGTTCTCATATCTTTGAGGACTCTTTCGCCGAGATCACACGCCAGTCAGCAACAGATTTGAAGAAGCGACTTATGATCAAGTTTGATGGCGAGGATGGTCTGGACTATGGTGGTCTCTCACGAGAATTCTTCTTCCTCCTCTCCCATGAGATGTTTAACCCCTTTTACTGTCTATTCGAATACTCCGCGCACGATAATTACACCCTTCAGATTAACCCTCATTCCGGCATCAACCCAGAGCATCTTAACTACTTCAAGTTCATCGGCCGCGTGGTTGGCTTGGCTATTTTCCACAGACGATTCTTGGACGCCTTTTTCATTGGTGCCTTGTACAAGATGATGCTTGGCAAGGCTGTGGCTTTGGCGGATATGGAGGGCGTGGATGCAGATTTCCATCGATCATTGCAGTGGATGTTGGATAACGATATCTCGGGTGGTATTTTGGAGCAGACTTTCTCGACCGAAGATGAGAGGTTCGGAGTTATGACGACCGAGGATCTCATTCCTGATGGCCGAAACATCGAGGTCACCAACGAGAACAAGAAGGAATATGTTGATCTCATGGTTAAATGGCGTATTGAGAAGCGCATTGCCGAACAGTTCCAGGCCTTCAAGGAGGGTTTCCAAGAGCTTATTCCCCAAGATCTTATCAATGTCTTTGATGAGCGAGAGCTTGAGCTCCTTATCGGAGGTATTGCCGAGATTGATGTCGACGACTGGAAGAAGCACACCGATTATCGAGGATATACCGAGTCCGACGAAGTTGTGCAGCACTTCTGGGCAACAGTACGGTCGTGGGATGGAGAACAGAAGTCTCGATTATTGCAGTTTACCACTGGTACTTCTCGAATCCCCGTCAACGGATTTAAGGATCTTCAGGGTAGTGATGGCCCACGACGATTTACCATTGAGAAGGCGGGAGAAATTACTAATTTGCCCAAGGCACACACTTGGTGAGTTGACTAAATCTTTCTAAGCACGATACAAGGCTGACCATTTGACAGTTTCAATCGACTTGACTTGCCACCTTACAAGAGTCTAGAAATGCTCCAGCAAAAGCTTACAATTGCTGTCGAAGAGACCATGGGTTTTGGCCAAGAGTAGACTATGACGAAGACGACATTACTTTTAGCAGGGACACTGAACTTGAAAGGTTTAAAATGGACTCAACTGTACTGTCGTGTAGTTGCCACAAGACAGCGACCTCTCTTGTCTGCCCTATTCCTCTCGCTCACATATACAAACTTTTGGGTATTTGCTTTGGTCCCAAGAGCGGACAGACCTGGGTCGTTTGGCGCTGGCGGGATTAATTTGCCTTCATCGTGCGATGCAACAATACCTACTTCTTCCTGTCAACTCAGCTTATAGACGATGGAACAGTAGTCGAGCGTCGTCGTCAGTACAGACGCACCTTGCTGAACCTGTTTCGAGGGGAACGAAGCCTTCGCGGACATTATGGAATTACCGGGCACACGCCGGGACAGACGGGTCATTGGATGTGATGCGGCTTGACAGACGAGGGAAAAAAAGAAACTGTACTTAGCTATGTATTACGTGCGATGTCAGCGGTCGTGACGAAGCCAGCATGTTTGGGCTGGAGGTTAAGAAGAAGGACAGGGTTACAGCGCTTCATTTCAGTTACTTATCACATATATAGCACTTTCACTACCTTAAACTTTGTGTTACTAATGTGTGTCTGTCTTTGCTTGCTGAATGACTTTAGTATATGTTGTATGCAACACGGCTGCAGCCCTATTTCTCAGGTCAAATCGAGGCAGAACGTCACGTCACATAGTATAGATACAGAGCTTTGGGACGATTTGATTTTTGATTAATGTAGAGCTTTCGCACAAAACCAACCACCTCCCTATTTAGCCCCCCTGTCAGCCTAACCTGGCCGCACCTTGGAGAAGAAAGCATTGGAAAGCCGCCCGTGGTCAAAACAACAGAGCAAAAGCAAAAAAGAGTATATGTGGGACAAAGACCTTTCCGCAGTATTATACATGGCCCACGTCATCGTCCCCTTTCCCATCAACTTCGCCGGAGTCTCGGCGGCGTCTTAAAGTCTTCCAGCCCCTCCATCGTGAGGGCAAAATCTGTTGCGAAGTCTTTATCGTGAGTAAGGGTGAAATCCGCGGTTTCCACCTCGTCCTCCGCCACGGTAGTTGGCTCCTGGCTTACCAGCATTCTTGGGTCCAGTGGGTGCGTTGGCAGGTGGTGCATGCTGCGGATCAGCGCTCCCGGTGGCACTACCGGCGCGGTTGAAGCCGCCGGAGCCCTGGCTGGGGTTTGGCTGGGGGACGTCGTCATACATGCCCTCCCATGAGGTCGGTGCTCCGCCGCCACCGCCGCCGCCGCCCATGTTGTAGCCTCCGTGTCCTCCGTGGCCGCCGTAACCTCCTCCACGACCACCACGACGGCCCCCCTGAGGTTGTTGTTGGTATTGGTTGTAGTTGTCATATCCTCGACCGCCGCTGCCGCTGGCAGAGGCCGTGGGACTAGCACTGCCGGAGCCAGCATCTTGGCCGCTTTGCTGACCCTGCTGTTGCATCATTTGCTGTTGCATCTGTTGCATCTGCTGCATCATCTGAGGGTTCATGTTTTGCATCATGTTCTGAGCATTGGCACCACCGCCACCTCTGCCCATCATCTGCTGCTGCATCTGTTGCATCTGCATCATGTTCTGCCACATGGCTGGGTTCATGGGCATTCCCCGGCTCATAGCCATCTGCGACTGCATCATGGCAAAGTATTGTTGCATGCGTTGGAAGTACTGGGCCATGACCTGAGGTGTCATGCCATTGTTGCCCATCTGCTGTCCCATAGAGCCCTGGTTCGACTGGTCGCCATCCTTTCTGAACTTGCCACGTCGCGAGGCCTCCTCTTCTTCTCGGAGATTACCTCGAGGCTGGGCCTTCTTGACTTCAATAGGCTTTCCGTGGATCTCTAGTGGCACGTTGATGCAGGCATCGACACCTGCCTCGTTCTCAAATGTGACAAAGCCGAACCCTCGCGGCCGGCCGGTATCTTTATCCATCATAAGGGTCGCATCCACGACGCGGCCGAACTGTGCAAAATATTCCTTGAACTCTTGGTCGGTCGTTTCTTGGCTCACACCTCCGACGAAGATTTTGCTGGTCTTTTCTTGTTCGTCCCGGGGAATAGCACGCTTAGGATCGATCTCAAGTGGTGTTAGCTTGGCATCATGGCTACACAGTTCGACGGGGTAACTCACGATCTTGCCGTCAAGGAAGTGCTCCTTGACCATGACGATGTTGACCGTCTTAGCATCCTTGAACGTAAGGAAACCGAATCCTCGTGATCGTCCTGTGCTGCTATCTCTCATGACAGTGCACTCAACTACCTCGCCGAACTCCGAGAAGTAGTCTCGTAGAGATTCTACCAGCCAGAGTTAGTATTTGTTTGGGAATAGTGCATGTTGTGCCACTCACGATCGGTAGTTTCCCAGTTGAGGCCGCCGATGAACATCTTGCTGTACAAACATGTCAGCATTCGCACCGTTTAAGGGTATTGATTTATGCATCATGAAATATCAAGACGGTTGTGAACCATAAATGTACTGGCTTGGCATAGCAGTTGGATCCAGGCTGAGGGCGAAGTGGCTTGCTTAGCAGGGTCGTAAATTGGCGAATAGTCAATGGCTTTGCTGGGGTTGCGACCTCGAGTTCAATCAACAGAGCTGACAGGCGTGACTTTTGTGCCTGGTACAGCAGCAAAACTAGGCGAGTTTGACTTGGTGATTGTAATTTGATCAAAGGCCTTGCGCGCTTGTAACAAACAGGCTGTGGAAGTTTGCAGGGCAACACGGGCGCATGCAGAACAAGTTATAGCCCAGCAGAAAGTCGCTTGATTTGAACATCCCATAGTCTTCGGCCTGTTGTAAGAGTTGGCGGCAAAGTGCTGCAGGACCCCTGCTTGTGGATGCATAAAGGCCAACAGAACAAGGGCGATGGTTGGCAAACGTTGATCATAAACCGCCAAGATAGTCGAAAGAAGAGCGCAGACATTGCAACGAGAGATGCCAGATCAGCTTTGGTCGAATAATTTTTCGTCTTGTGCTATCGTCTTGACTGTCCTCTCTGTCTCATGCTAGGTACTGGCCTCGAGCGCTATTCGCTGCAAATCTCGCTATAGCACCCGAGTGTGTTAACCACTCTCGTTGGCTCATAAGATCTCTGCGACTGAGGGCTATGGAAGACTCAAGTAGTGTCTTTCGTCTGGACTAGTGCCGGGTGATTCTTCTCGGGAGTATCCACTGGGCGAATCCCAATACCGATATCGACATCCTCCTCTTCCTCTCATGGCTCATAGACAATAGCCGAAAAACTCGTCTCAACTGGTCATAGCTCTTGATCCTCTCAAGTCCTCTCGACTGGGTTGATGGCAGCTCCTCCGTATTGAATCTTGCCGTAAAATGTCTCTGATAGCAAAACCTCTTCTCTCAATTTGACCGCGACCCTTTCTAGCCAAGCCGACTTCCGAGATGCATGCAAAGCTACACCGGGGGGCCACTACTACGTGACAACGTGGCAGTTGCCATCACGATTCACGGCCGTAAACACGCGAGATAAACCGGAATACTCGATCAAGAGTGGATTCAAGGGATGGAATCACAACGTGCAGAAATAGTAGACTTACCCATCTTCTTTGGCACTTGCCTTGTGGACGGTTCCGTATGGGGGAGGTGTTGGAGCATCGTCGTGCATACCAACCTGGCCTGTGTGACCGGCTCCGCCATATCCTCCTCCTCCGAGATTGAAATCAACATCATCCTCATCCTCATCTTGATCTTGAGTCATGTGTTCATCACCTCCCGTGTCTTGATATTGATGTGTCCCATTCTGATCATCGTCGTTGTGAGCGTTAGTAGGAGGCTGAACCTCTGGGGCAGGGGGGGCAGCTGCTGCGGGAGCGGGCGCCGGCTTTGGGGCATCGTTATCATCGTAGCTGTTCGAGAGTCAGATTCGTTACTAGGCCCTTGAGGTGTGTGCCCCGCTGCTTTATGTAGTACAAACTTACAGATCGGCGAAGAGATCATCCTCGAAGTTCTCGGGCTCGGTCATGGTGTTGGTTTTGGCGCGAGGTCGTGATAAGGAGGAGAGGAGACAGAGAAGCGCAGGAGATGCGCACCGCGTGGGTTCGTTTGCTCGGCAGCGATTAGCCGTGCTCGGAGAAGAAGGGAAAAGCGAGAAGCGATGTGTGAGATTCAAATTGAAAAATGGCTTGGATCAAGAGTAAAAGAGAAAGAAGAGGAGGCGATTGAACCATGAAGATGAAGGTAGGTAGGTCCTCGACCTGCGGAGCTAGCTAAAGCCTATCTTGCCGCGATGACTAAGCCTCGAGTCGACCAATGAGCGAACGGCGCAAAGGCAAATAAACAAATAGTAGCCTGTTGCCCAGACCTTCGAGTACAAAGGACTTGCATTTTCATTGAACCTTACATAGTCGCTGAAGTAAAAATACCTATTTCTTAGTACGTGCTATGCGTTGTAGTAGAGTTCGATGCAATTAGTTCTTCTGCGTGTTCGCTGTCCCTTGACATGCTTAATAAACCAGCTGTAGAAGGAAAACTATGTACTCTTTGAACCTAATGTTGTCGACATGATAAATCTTCTCTGCGAACTTAGTTATTTCTTTAATCACACTTGGGAGCCTTTTCGCAGTGGCAGTCAACACCTGGCCTTAACCAGATAAGCTCAGAGTTGATATTCTCCTCAAGTACCTAGACTTCCATGAGCTTGGATACCTCAGGTAATTGAGACGCAGGGTCATGGCTCTAAATTAGCGGACGCCCCCCGCTGTGCACCCGCTGATTCCAAGCCACGGTAGCGCTGTTTGCGGGGTGATCTCGTGGTCGAGCCAGGGCAGCCTAATTGAGCCCGTTTCCTATTGTTTGATCGATCCATAGACCATCCCAACCTACTGACTTTCCGTTGCCTACCTCGACTCTACAAACATCACAGCGTCGCGTTGCATCGCAGCATGTGAAATACGTTCTAGGCCTCTTATATACGGCCTCTTTCTCTTTAGCGAATCATGTGGTCGTCATCAGGAAGCGGAAAGAAGCCCGCACAGTCTGTAAGTTCTGACTATCAGCGTCGAAACTCGCTGTGCTCACGAGACTCGACGTAATGGCCGCCCGCCTCTGCTAACAGCCCCACCGCCGCAGGAGATGGTCCAAGTCGGTATGTTCGAGGAGGAGCTTGCGAATTGTCGAATTGTTGCTAATAAAAGCTCAATTGCCGAGAGATAGACCGATCAGAGTACGTATTAGCTGTCTTGGCCTCCCATCTCCTCTGAGCTCGCGCGCTGAAGCTTGTCCAACTAGGTCCGTGTCGCCTTTCTGGAGACCGCCACCACGAGACAGTCACAACTCAACACCAAAGAGAAACATCGCGTCGCCTACAGGCCATGGATCTGGGCTTGTTGTTGGCGCCGCATATTCACATGCCGATATGCTCAAGTTTGAGTCTCTGTAAGTCGGCTTGACCTAGCCTAAAACCTGACTTCCTTGTCCCTCGTCTACTGACGTAGTTTATATAGAAATCCGTCCAACTCCTCTCGACCCAGAACACCCCCTTCCTCCTCCTCAGCCAAGATCCGAATCCACGAAGCTTCTCCGCCGTCGAAAACAACTCCTGGCAGGAAAGGCTCGCCTCCGTATAAAAGCTACATCAACTTTCTCTCCAATACCAACGATGACTGGAAAGCAGACGAGGACGATATGATGGGCTATGAGGACGATGACGGTGATGACTTTGGTTTGCCCAGCCTATCGAGTATGAAGAGAAGGACAAAGCGCATTGCTACACAGAACAGGGCCGAGTCGAGCACATTGTCACCCGCAACAGAGGGGCCACCCAGTGCCCTGTTAGCAAGACGATATTCAAATAGCGCCGACATCGCTGTTGAGCGACCTGCACCTACATACCCCATGCCCAAGAAGAGCGAGGGCAAGATCCTTCGACCACAGTACAAGGAGATTTTAAAAGGTAAGTTTGTCGCAAACCAAAAGACCTTTTCGCAAGAATACTGACATTCTCATCAAGACCCCGCCAATGCTCTACACCTCATCAACTATCCTACCGTCCCCGCCAACGCTACTCCTAAAGAAGCCGATGCCATCAACTCCCGAATTACACGTATTAATAAGTTCAAGAAACTCCTACAAGCTTCCACTATATCATTGCCTGACTTGAGATCACTCGCCTGGTCTGGCGTGCCTCAGGAAGTCCGTGCCATTACCTGGCAGCTACTGCTCAGCTATCTTCCCGCGAACAGCGAGCGTCGGGTTGCCACTTTGGAGAGGAAACGTAAAGAATATCTCGACGGCGTGCGCCAGGCATTTGAGAGGGGAGGAAGTGCCGCAACCACTTCAGCCAACTCAGCCCCCGCTGGCCGCACACGCGGTCTAGATGAGGCCATCTGGCACCAAATCAGCATCGATGTACCCCGGACGAATCCGCATATTGAGCTATACAGTTATGAGGCCACGCAACGATCACTCGAGCGCATTCTGTATGTGTGGGCTGTACGACACCCAGCCAGCGGCTACGTTCAGGGTATCAATGACCTTGTAACGCCGTTTTGGCAGGTATTCTTGGGCATTTATATTGGGGACCCCGATATTGAATCTGGGATGGACCCAGGACAGCTTCCCAAGTCTGTATTAGACGCTGTTGAAGCCGATTCTTTCTGGTGTCTCACGAAGCTGCTTGACGGCATTCAGGACCATTATATCGTCGCACAGCCGGGCATTCAACGCCAGGTTGCTGCTCTGCGTGACCTGACAGCACGCATAGACGCCAATCTGTCCAAGCACTTGGAGCAAGAAGGCATTGAATTCATCCAGTTTAGTTTCCGTTGGATGAACTGTCTCTTGATGAGAGAAATCAGCGTCAAAAATACAATCCGCATGTGGGATACTTATCTGGTATGTCGCCACTTTTTGACCACATATTCAAAACTGACCAATTCTTCAGGCTGAAGAGCAAGGCTTCTCCGAGTTCCACCTGTACGTGTGCGCAGCCTTCCTTGTAAAGTGGTCCGATAAACTCGTCCACATGGACTTCCAGGAGATTATGATGTTTCTCCAATGCCTCCCCACTAAGGACTGGACGGAGAAGGACATTGAGCTACTCCTCAGTGAGGCCTTCATTTGGCAGAGTCTCTTCAAGGGCTCCGCTGCTCATCTAAAGGGCCAGCCAGCCCGCGAACCAGTTACGAACCTACAGCTGTGAGAAAAAGACGATTCTTGCCCTCGGGTGCAAGATCGAATGTTCATGTTGCAATAATTTCTGGCGTTGGTTCATCATGGGTGCGGCGTGGCGAAGTGCTCTAGTGACATGAGGATGTAAGGAGGCCTGTATATATTGGCATGGTAATGAGGATGAAAATAACGCCCCGTCTGCCCATTGTGTTTCTCTAACACTTTCATATCGTACTTAATTGTGCATATGATCATCATCTCAGTAGACAAATACATAACAGGATATGGTTTCATATTATACAGGGTGGATTTGCATAAGTTTTTTCTGTAGTCAAGAATTAAGAGCGAGAGGATCCCTTTTATCCCACCTCTTTATCTTTCATTCATCCAACCTCATTGGTGTTGTGGTATGTCTCAGTTACATGAGCTTGCCACTCAAGGTGTAGAATGCATCCTCGACGTTTGAGGGCCTCGGCGCATTGTATGCCATCCACATTATGTTGCAAATATCTAGTCCGTTACAGGTAAATAATCCAACTCCGGAACGCCAGGTCGTGAATATTAGGTATATACAGGAGCACCTAGGGGCCATCCTTTATGGCGGAGGATTGCTCTGGAGGTGCAATGAGCATGTGCCGTCGATCTGAATCGAGAATCATCTTATAGAGTCCTTTTTGGGCTCCACCAAGTCTCTTATGAACCCTAGCTTCTCGCGGTCTTCATCGCACACCCGTGCCCACTCGAGCAACAGACGCCAGGTGTAGAGGCGCATGTCTTCACGACGCAGAACCTGGCTGGCCCAGTCCTTACCCCTCTCGGCAATGAATCGAGCCGCGGTATCTCCACCAACTTGTTCATCGGTAAAGAATTCGAGAATTGGGTAAAGATCCTGAAAAGTATTGTCGAAGGGCACGAAGTGAACCCACGGAGTGAGACGATCATCATGCCATTCAGCGTAAATAGTAGCCTTAAGAGGCATGCTTGAGGAACGCAGGAAACCTCGGAAGCGGGCACTGAATGAGTTGCCGTCGGTATCGGGGAGAAACTTGAAGCGATACTGCTCCTTCATAGGCATGTGTTCGAGTTCGCGGAAATAAGGAGTAACATGGTCGCAACCAACAGACTCACATAGAAGACGTTTAAATCCGCAATCGGAGATCTTCTTCAACCACTGACCAACAGACTTGGTAGCACGATGAGTGCTGTTGTAGTGGTCGGGCTCTGGTAGCTGAAAGGTTTTGGGTTTAACACCTTGATGCTCGACACTGTCAACATAAGAACCGTTAAGCATCTGCATAAGACGGTGACGATGAAAGCGATGCCAGACATCAGCCCGCGGCTCACCACCAGATGCGTCGCCTCTCCACACAATACCGGTCTTCTTGGCGTGCCATGCTGGGCCCATCTTCTCTCCTCCGGAATAGAACTCGTCCTTGGTAAGATACATGGCGCCGGGGATCAGAATCTCGTTGTTCATGGGGAGCTTAGATCCGCCAAACAAAGGAATCAACTCCGTAGAAGTAGACAGACTGAGGGGTGCGACAAAGCTTCCATGCATCTGGCGGAGATGCGGTTGTAAGCAAGGGTCTTGAGAGGCGGTCCAATTCTTGATATAGCCTTTGTACGCGTATTCGGGATCCCAATTCGAGGGATATTCGACAGGAGCTTTAAAGTCTGAGACTTGTTGGACATTGCGCGACGGAGCGTTGGGGTCACACGTCACACGCGCAAGTTCCCAATAGTTAGCTGAGCTATTGTGCCAGTAAGGGTCGTAAGGCTGAGGTTTTTCGTCGTCGAGTTTGGAAAGGCTTTTGAACTTGGTGAAGACCTCCTTCATGGGAGCTATGCGTCGGCTCTCACGCTCCTGATCGACGAGTTTGGATAGATCTTCAAAGGGAACAAGAAGTCGGGGTTCGTCCATATAGTTGATTGGCATGTCGACGTCGGGCAGGTCCATTGCGAACTCCTTCACAAGCTCGGTCCAAAGTTGAAGCCATGGCACACGATCAGTTGTGTCACCAACACCAGTAGCCTCGCCGTTTCGAACTTTGACGACCCAGTGCCAGGCAGATGCACGTCTGGCAAGTGTGTGAGCATCGAGCGCCCAATACGGAGCCAAGTCTTTGTATATGCGATCAAAGTAGTCTTCCACGATAATTGCATCTGAAGCGAGAGCAGCCTCCATCCACTTGTCGAAGCCCGGTGGTGGGTGACGTCCTCGGCGGGCGCGATAACGCTCAGCAGCGCTGTAAAGGTCGTGACTTCGTTTTGAAAGAAGGTTCTCATGGCGAGCGCGGGCATCTGCCATGAGCTTCTTGATTGGATGTTTTGGGCCCAAAGTGACGGGGCCTTTTGGTTCGGTAACGTCCCACCCCTGACTGCTGGTCCATAGTATATAATTGGTAATGGCGAAACATATAAGAAAGAGGGTGCTGAGGTAGCGGAAGACTAAACGAGACGGCCAGTTCGATAGCCATTGTTTGAACCGAGGCCACATCATGGCCACGGATGTGATGTGAGATAATGGGGGCGGCGGAGGAGTCGGATGATTTATGCGCGCCACGGGGGAGCGGGCAAACGCAGCATCGATGGGCGACCGTAAGCTCAGAGAGCGCAGCAGAAGACCATTATCAAGCGGAATATTACTTGGCTTTGCGCCGGGGGAGGATACGCTCGAAGTCGGTCTCGGTAGGAAATCGGCGGATCGCTTTCGTCGCAGGAGCACAAAGGAGAAGCCGAAGTAGATTAGACAGAAGGAAATTAGAGAGAAAAGAAAAGCGAAGAAGGGTGAGATTACCCAAGTATGGTGAGAAGAGGTAAGTTGAGGTTGTGGTGTTAAAAGAGGTCAGGTGGAACGGGAAGGAGTTCCAGGACAAGTACCTGCCCTGTCGAGGTGGGTGGAAACTAGGAATCGCCGGGAAGTCGCAAGTCAAACTCAAGCAAGAGCTGGCCCTGAGTGGAGGGAAGACGTTGGAGCGTGGAGAAGTCACACTTGGAGATTTATTAGCGGAGCCACCTTCCTGCACATTAACTCAGGTAGGCAAGGCAGTATCCGTATTGGCAGAGGTTGAGCGTTGAAAAAGACCAGGGTTTACGGAGCAAAAGAGAGAATCAGGAGCAAGACAAGGCTTTTTCTTGGGTGATGATGGTAAAGAGACCACCACTGAAACATCCAAAGGCTGGCCGTGGCAAGACTGGAAGCGAATGGTTGTTAGTGAACCCTTTTCTGTGTTGATTACCTTGAGCTTCGCTTCTATATAGATGCATTATGCAACAGTCTACAATACGGATACCAGGATGGAGGTTCGTATCAGGGGAACCGCCAGGTGCTGATAGGTTTTTGAGTTTATCGAGGCTCTGGTTATCTTGGAAACATGGTCAAGAAACATAATTAGGTTGCTTCATATGCGTGCTCGAGTAACTCCGAAATATACAATAGAAAACTATTTCATTCGATATCCTTTGATAATTTGTTTCTTTCTTTCTTTCTTTCTTTCTTCATCTCCTGTGGTACGGTCAGTCTATAGGGCTATCTGTATCGATCCTTGTCACCTTGACGCCGCCCACTTTCCGTAGCACTGTAAGGTGACAAAAGTGATCACATGCAGCTAGAAAGGGGCAACCAGAGTCTCAGAGCGGCAACTACTGCTCTGCCCGCGTCCAGCCATTAAGTTAGCGGGGTGGCTTGGCGTCTGTGTTGGTGATCGTATGCTGGGTTGACCCACTGACTCGGACTGGAATGCTATTTATGTCGTTAGGAACTGGCAATCGCAACTTCTGTCTCTAGGCTGCTTTGTCACATGTCGATGACTTCGAGAAGCACTATTGTTCATAAGCGTAATACCTTAGTTGTTAGTATCATCACCTTAAAAGACTGCATGGTCCCTGTATGCACATCAAACATTAGCTGCGTCTAGGCTTGCGTTGGTGCGCCGTGGCTGACTTTTGCAACAAAAAGGTGACATAATAGCGGAACATCGGGAATTTGTAAACGTAGTCTCTCTTTTGTCACGTTACGCCATCAAAGCATTTCTTAACCTTGAAAACATACTGTATATACCTCGACGTGCTGGTTAGCAAACCGGCTTCAATCCAGGGGTCAAGACTTCTACTAATATAAACCACCCACCTGCGGTCATTGCTGTCATCCGCGATCGGTGTGAACGCAGAATCGCTTGATAAAACTCGGTTTGTAGAAACCCTGAGTGACGCCCGTGACGGGGTCAATGCGAGCGACAACCTAGGCTATAAGACAAAGCCTAGCAACGCCAAACCAATAAATCCAGTTGGTTTCTTCAAATAAAAGACTCAATTGGTTGCTCTCTTCAAGCTCCAAGATCCAAAATGAGACCACTGCGACCTGACAAACAGTCGACAGTCTTGTGCATACAGAGTAACTGCCCTGTCACTGAAGCTGCTGGCATTAATTATCCCCGGCTCCGAATTAAACCACCCCTGTTACTGATCCAAGTCAACTCATTTGTTCGGACCGTCGTACGTGTTTCTCTCGGACTTCCTTGGCCAACCAGGCGCTGGCTTCAACGGCTTGAAGTCGAGCTAGTCAGTTGACTACCCCTTTTTCGTAGTAAGGGGGCAAGAAACTCTGGGGAAGATCTACAAGATAAATTGGCAAACATTTCGCGGTTGATCCAGATGACATTAATAGTATACGCGCGTCTTCCAGAAATAGCTATCCAGTCATAGTATTTGTATCTAAAGAATGCACTCTAGGTTGGGAAACAGAAGTGAAGTTTAAATTCAATACTTTCACCAGAACGGGTTGAGTCTTGTATGGAAATGCACGAAGCATTTGGAAAGTGAGTTCAAGCTCTTATTGCTCCTCTATGTCATTGTCATGAGTTTTCGTTTGTGATTCAGGTTTATATAGTTGTGCCTTAAATGACCATCACTCTCCAGTGTCAGCGGAGTGTAAGATAGACGAGCAATGCTCTCACATGTATCGTATTCATGAGATAGCCTGCGTTTATCTGGGCTATTCAATTTGTCTTTTTCTTTAACTTCTTATCGAACAGCCATCATAATCTGAACCTTCTCTGGTTACCAATAACCCTATTAACGCCGGACGGTAGACCAGCTACGTTACGAAGCGATTTACCTACCCTGCTGTCTCCCTCGAATTGGTACGAAGCAATATAAAGTGTTGAATTACATGCATGTATAGCGCAGCGGCAACGAGTCACGGGTAAATAACAATCTCTGGCCGAGTGTTCATGTGTCAAGTCTAGGGACATTTGGGAGTATATTAAACGGGAATCCCTATCGTAATATATCAAGGCCGTGATTAAAAAACATATACTTCTATATTA
>JABCKB010000544.1:0-21120 GCA_013184455.1 Fusarium continuum | reverse complement strand
CAATAAGATAATTATTTCGCAGTACAGGGTAGTTGGAAAGGTGTTGACTGACCCCTGTATCCTGTGGGGCATCAAGAATTGTGAACGGCGGGGTACATAGTAAATTTATCCAGAGATTATCCCTTTTTGAATGTGAATGCCGTCTTTTCCATGTCAACTTCCAAGAAACAAACCTTTCGCCTTTATCTACCTTACCCAGCCGTGCCTTGGCGGCAGTAACTATCGCATATGGCCACAAGAGACGTTACTAATGGCTCAAGAACCCCTTGTTTATTTCCCTCCTCGATTGGTTACGCAATGAGAATGGCATCAATCCCAAACAACGAGCGACAGCTCCAACACTTGCACATGCGCGACCGACCGAAACGAGCCCAACCACATCCTACGACCACGATAAGTAAACTGTTGATTCCCGTCCACTCTACGATCCTTTGACACGTCTTTCGTACCGTAAACATCCACACCCAACACCTCTCCAACTCGCAACCGACTTGACAAATCGTCGATCCAAAAATAATGACACCTCCCGACACCAAAAAGCCCTTACAACGACACTCGACTGTATAACCAATGCCAACAACTGCTCAAGCCCTTGCCTCAAGCGACGGGCTCGATAACATATGCGCTTCACGGCAGAACAATTGCTGCTAGTGTTTGATCAGCAACTACAGGCTTGATTGAGAATGTGTGACAATTTTTGCGCTTGTCAACGATATCTATTCCCCGATACATCGTAGCCGCCAAGGATACTACTTCACGACATCACATTCTTCTGCTCCAACGGCACTCGACAATCTACGATGGCCGCGAACTCTCTCATCTGATCTAACTGGCAGATCGCGAAAAAGACAAAGATTTCTTCTGCCTTTTCATCTCGGCAAAAAAACATACAACACCGGGGATNNACCGACCCAACTACTAATCCAGCGCTTCGCAGTTTGACTAGGGGAGAGCAGACGGGATCCCGTATTCCCTACGAGCTATGGTCGTATGTGCTAGAGATAGAGCCCAATTGAGACCATAGACACGTTGAGAACCTCACTCGTGAGATATCATCTTCTCACGCAGCCCGCACAGCTAATAAAGACCAGCCTACAGAGTATAACATAGCATGATGGGAAAGTATTCATCCTAATCTAAAATGAAAGTACCTCTGAATTTTCATCTGATGATAACGACTTCAGAGTTGCATGACCAAATACAATCTCAACTCACATCAACCAAGCTTCTCTCTAAGCCTCGTCGCCACTGTTTCTCCCAGCTGCTTCAAAGACGCCGCCCCCATCATTTCCAACACACTGACCTGTAGTCCAAACGCTTGGCGGAACCATCGTCGCAGCTCAATCGCAGTGAGAGAGTCTAGACCCATTTCTGACAGTCGCAGGCTTGAATCGATTGAAGCATCTGGCTTGAGAAGGAAGTCGTTGATCTTGGTCCCAATCTCCACAGCCAGAAACTCAATCGACTCTTCTTTTACCAATAGACTTGCTCCGCCATCGTCAGAGATGCTTTGCAGGAACACTTTGAGATTGCTGCTCTCGGCCCTTGTGTCGGATGCATCTCCAGTAGCTAGATTGTGATAGACGCCCATTCGACGATCGCGCCGCCAATTGGTAGGGTTTTTGGGATCGTTGAGATCAAGGTACGATCTAAGACCCATCACGATGTGACCGTTGTTCTTCCACGATAACCACGCACTTGACGAGAGGTCCTTGAAACTGCCAGCATCATGTCCACTGGGTGCTGAGTTGAACAACGACGCCTCAACGCTTTCCAAGAACTCCTTCTCTCCCAGAGTGTATAGCCCTTGTAGCTTGATGCTGCGAAGTGCTGCTGGATTCTCTGCCACGTATCCAACATCCTCAACTGGGCAGATTGAAAGCACCGAGGCTGGTAGACCAAGAGAGTATCTGTACTGGCAGAACGACTCGATGAATGTACACCCGGCCTTGTAATTGCCTTGGCCAGGCTGGTCGACAACTGTAACTGTAGAGCTTGCCAGCCAAAAGTAGTCCAGCGGCTGGTCGAGAAGTGCTTGATGAAGATTCCAGGTACCGCGGACTTTGGGTTCGTTAGCATCGTTCCAATCTGCCCACTTCATATCGAGCAGTGGAGAATCCTGGCCATGTCAGCTTAGATTTGCGGGGTGCTGGAACAGTGACTTACCCTTTGCACCATGGCAAGATGGAACACTCCTTTGATTGGACTGGGGGCCTTGCTAATCGCTTCCTTTACGTCCTCTAGTCTGTTAACACTTCCTTTAATAACAGTGATCTTGCATCCCATGGATGCAAGTTCCGTGGAGACTCTGTTGTCTGCTGCACCGCTCCTCGAGAGAAACACAATACTCTTGGCTCCTCGTCCAGCTAGCCAGACGGCCAAGGCCCGACCGAGACCTCCCAGGCCGCCAACGAGGAGGTACGAGGCGGAAGGGTCAAACTGAATATGCCGTGTGAATGCCTTGGCCTCAAGCGTCGACGAGTGAGTAGGCAACTTCAGGACTATCTTGCCAATGTGATCTCCATCCTGGAGATAACGAAATGCTTGTTTAACGTCACTGGCGTTAAAAGACGTGATAGGCTGGAGAGCCCGGATCTTTCCCTGTGTGTAGAACCCGACGGTTCTGTCGAGTAAACTATAAGCTGTCAGTATCCGCACATAGATTGTTGAGAGGGACCACTCACTCTTTGACCAACAGAGGTTGTTTCCTGATTAGATACATCAAATCAATACCACAGTAGGACCGATTATCTAGAAACCGGCTCATATCTAGTTGGCCAAACGCAGCAAGGTCACGCTTCCCGAGCTCAAGTAACGTGCCAAACTTCGCAACACATTTCCAAGAAGCATGTAGCAGTTCACCGCTGAGAGAGTTCAAGACCAAGTCGACACCTTTCCCCGCCGTTTGTTGCATCACTCTGTCGAGGAACGAAGGATCTCGAGAGCTGAAGATGCGGTCTTGCGGAATACCGTAATTTTCGACTAGGTGGCCTCTCTTCTTTTCGTTTCCGACAGTTGCGTAAATCTCTGCACCCATCATCTGAGAGACTTGGACAGCCGCTAGGCCAACGCCACCACAGGCCGAGTGAATCAACACACTCATGCCCTTTCGCATCCTCCCCACATCGAGCAATGCGTATATGACGGCAACAAAGCAACCTTGAATAGCCGCTGCCTCTTCAAAACTTAACCCCTCTGGTATCTTATGCACGAAATAATCCGCAACTATGAGGTGCGTTGAGAGTCCGCCAGCGTCGGTGAAGCCCATGACATTATCACCAATAGCAAGACCTGTTACTGCGCTTCCGAGACGCTTAACTGTGCCTGAAACCTCCATACCGAGAGGCACGCCCTCAGCCTCAGGGGGAACAATGCCCATGGAATAGACAATGTCACGGAAATTGAGGCCAGAGGAATGAACCTCAATTTCTACATGGTTCTCTGCTAGGGTCTTGGGCAACGGAAGGACTCTCCACTCCATTGATTCCAGCATGCCTGGCTTGTCAATGCTCAATTTTCTCATGACTTCTTCACTTGTAGACTTGGCTGTTGCTTCTTCGTGCAGCGAGAAGGGCTGGTAACGACCAACACAAATGACACCATCTTTGACGACATATTCCTTGTCTGGTTCAAGACTCTCTTGGTCTTGATCTTGAAGGATCTTCTCAAACAAGCTTGAGACCAGAGCGCCCAACTGACACTCTTTGTCTTGAATCTCGAGTGTATAGAAGTTGAGCCCTAATTCCGATCGAAGAGTGCGAGCTACGCCAAGTGTTTGGGCCGATGCTGGGTTGGAACACTCGACTTGGGTTGGAGGCATCAACCACAAAACCTTTCTTGAACCAAGAGACTGCGAAAGGTCTTGAAAAGAAGCGAACCTTTCCTTAGAAATGTCCTCAAAGAAGCTTCGTTCAAGGTCAAGGCACGAGATGACATCCTGGTCTTGAGGAATGCTCTCCCCAAGGCGACGCTTTGTAATCGTCCAGCCCTTCTGGTCCAATGAAGCCGCTATCGTGTTGGTAGCGTATCCTTCAGGGTGCTCCGACAGGAGAGTAACAGAAGACGGACTAATGACTGGAGATGGTTCTTTCTTAGCCACAATAACAGCAAAATGCCGATAAGGCTCGTCGTCGTCATAAACAGCGACATCAACCCCGCTGTAGCTAATTGCTTTCAGCTCTTGATCCCATCGTGATACCGAGACATAAGGCTGATCCGGGCGGTTATCTTCATCACCTAGCCACCAGCCTGAGAAATTGCCAAAAATGTAGTTAGTCGGACGCCATAGACTGCAAATCTCTGTCATAACAAGCATTCCATCTGACTTGAGAAGCAACCGAATGTTGCTGAGGGTCTGTTGGAGTGAGGGTGTGGCATGTATGACGTTGGCCGCGATGACGAGATCGTAACTACCCTCTTCAAAGCCTTGTTCCAGAGGGTTCTGTGAGGCATCCAACACCTTGAACTCCATGTTTGAGGCATATGCGAAGCGATCCTTTGCCGCTGGGAAGAAGCCAGCCGAGATGTCGGTAAAGGTGTAAACAGAATACGCCGGCACTCCCTGGATGTCGACGATACTTCGAAGAATAGTCTCGGTAGTCCCTCCTGTTCCAGCCCCAATTTCGAGGATCCTCAGGGTGGGTCTGGTATGTGTCAAAATACGCAGGAACTTGGAGTAATCATAGGTCAATACGTCGTAAAATTGTGCCAAGACGTTGTCCTGAAGAAGTGTTTCAATAGTTGCCGCTTCGCCGGTGAAGATCTTGTCGATCTTGTCAAAGAGGCGTCGAATTCCTAGCACAAAAGCATTCTGCGGCATCTCCATCAAGACTGCAGAAATTTCTTCAATCATTGTGAGCCTGGAGGCTTGAGAACGAGAAATGAACTGTTGAGGATCCTCGATGAGCTTATAGTTTCCAGCTGCAGCGAACTCAATCTGTTGATCGAGCCAGTTTCGAAATTTTGCAAAGTGAGGCTGGCAGGGCTCAAGAGATCTGATCCTTTCAGCTGTCTCGATAATACAGAGTAAAGTTAGTTCTTCTTGCAGAAGACACTCCTTTCTGTCAGTTACTGGTGGAACGAAGAGTGTTGAGACATCAACAAAGTCAAAATGAGGGAGCCAGTTGAGTCTTGCTGCAGCGTGAACATCATCGAGGGAATCAGCAGAACTGTCATCTCCTAGCGCCTGAAGTTGAATGCCCGAAGCGTGCAACACAATTTTCCCTTTGGAAGTAAGCTCAACGCACGAATCATGTCCGTATAGCTTCCATGCTTTGGCGTCCATGACATCTGCACCTGCGCTTACCTCTACCTCTTCAATAGCTATAGGCATAGCGAGCTCACTGATGTTTCTTCCCAAACCGCGAGCCCGTGATACTAGGAGTAGTTGTAGACCTGCATCAATCGTAGCAGGATGTAGAGTGAATGGAGATTGGGTGTGCAGGTCTTTATTGATGATCTTGCCATGGGCTAGTTCTTCGGTAGTTGACGACGTAGCAGCCGATAGTCCGCGGAACTCGGGACCGTAGACAAAACCAACTTTGGCCAGTTGATCGTATATGCGGGAGCAGTCAACCTCTCGAGGGAGGACCTCTGGGGACCAGTCGCTGTTTCTGGCGTTCTTGAGGATGCTCACCCTCCCTGTGCAATGCTTGATCCAAGCCGAACCATTATATGAGGAGATAGTGAAGTCATACCATTCTGAGCTCTCGACATCATTGAGTGGATGATTGTGCAAGCTGGTCAATAGCTCAACCGAGTCGGACAACAAAAGGGCTGTATGCGCAACAACGTGTCGCAGGCGATATCCAGCGCCATGAGGAGAGTGAGTAGTTTGCCTGATAGCTTCACCCACCATAGCAATATATCCAGCAAAAGGAAACACAACATCGTTGCGTAGCTTGTGGTCCGAAAGCCAGGGCTCATCTTCAACATGGAGAATGTTCCGCCATTGAGGCTCAGTCTCTGCTCCCTCAAAGCTTCGCGATCCCAAAAGACAGTGTTGAGGATACTGGCGAAACCTCCATGCTTTAGAGATACGGCTCTCAAACCAGTAAGACGCGGTGTGATCCCACGGGTAAGTTGGTAATCCTGGTATGGCCCTTGCGTTCGGAAATAGTGGCGCTAAATCCAGAGGAATGCCTTGTTGATACAGTTTCCCTACTGCACTCAGACAGGAAACAGAAGAATGCTTGCCGCGCGATTGAGCTGAAATGTAATGAAATGGTTGAGATAAGGACAAGCAAATCTGCTTCAGAGGGCCAGCCAGAGTAGAGTGTGGTCCAAGTTCCAGAAAGATGCAGTTCCCTTTAGCTGCTAGTAAATTTGATATAGCTGACGAGAAGTGGACCGGAGATGTGAGATTTTGTACCCAATAGGAAGGCTCGCGAACAGATTCTCCTGCTAGTTTGGCTGTAACAGAGGAGAACATATCAATCTTCGTCGATGGAAGTTCATGCGGAAGCTTTGGTATTTCAGATTCCAGAATGCTGTGGTATTCGGCACTCAAAGGAGCCATGTGGTCTATGAGAAGTTGTCAGTAAATTAGGTAATAAAATAGTAGAAGAAGAGACTTACGAGAGTGATAAGCCATGTTTACTTTGAGTGGTCGAGCAAGCATGTCAGGAAGAGCCTCCTTGATAGCTTCAATAACCTGGCCTACTTTATCGGTGTCTCCGGAGATAGTACAGCTGCTTGGACTGTTCTCACAAGCCACAACTACTCCGCCAGACAGGAACTCGGAAACGTCTCGGGCACCCATTCCCACAGCTGCCATGCTGCCGTTGAGGGTCTGTTTTGTCGTCACATGACCGCGATAGTAGGCGATGGTAATGGCCTCTTCCATGGAGATGTGACCGGCTGCGTAAGCACCAGCAATTTCTCCGCTGGAATGGCCGACGGTAGCAGCTGGTGAAAGCCCCAGGCTGGAGAACTTGTTGAACAAAGCCAGTTGAATTGCGGTGCAGAGAGGCTGTGACAGTTCTGCTTTGTGAACTTGAGTGGTCTCTGCAGGCTTCAAGAGCTCATCTATAGACTGGTTAGCACGTGTTGGCCGCATTATCTCGTTAGTGGCTACCTATGATGTTCCAGGTTGGCGGAAAATCGAGCTTCTGCAATACGGAATTCATAGTGACCAAGTCATTTCGAAAAGCTCGATCGTTATCGATGAGCTCTTTGGTCATTTCGGGCCATTGTGCACCCTGGCCACTGAAGATGAGCACAAGAGGAGGCGGATCCGAAGGGGCTTTCATTGGGCTGGACTTCTCAATAGACATTGCCTCGTCCAAGACGAGGAACGCTCTGTGAGGCAAATATTCTCGATGTTTTGCAAGAGTAAAGCCAAGATCAGACGCTGACTGTGGGTTTTTGACCACCCATTCTTGATGGTTCTTGATCTGTTTCTGGAGAGATATTTCTGTGTTGGCTGACAAGAGAAGTATTTGAGATGATGTAGGCGCTTGCATTTTGACCATGGTAGTGCCATTTTTCTTCGGGGTATAAGATTCAAGAATGACCTGACAAAGGGCTTAGTAGTTTGATTACATTTTATAATGGGCAAATAGAACTCACATGAGCATTGCTTCCACCAAGGCCAAAAGAGTTGATACTGACTCTTGATTTGCGGTCTGATGGAAACGGCGTTGGCTTGAGTGGGACAGTCAAATTGTACTTGGCAAATGGAACTTGATCCAGCATTAATATAACTCATATATGTCTTAACAAGACATTAACTTACTCCTAGGGTTGGGATTGTTCATCTTGATGTTGGGCGGGATGGTCTGGTGCTCAAGAGCGAGAACACACTTGATAACCGAAGACAGCCCAGCCGAGCCCTCTCCATGCCCGACATTTGGTTTGACTGATGTGATGTAGATGCCTTTCTCCCCTCCGAAGACTTTACCTACAGCTGTAGTCTCGATAGGGTCACCTGTAGGTGTTCCAGTACCGTGGCACTGGTTTCATTAGCACGGCTCTTTCAAAATGTTGTTATTGACTTACCTCAATGAACGCAGTATCCTTGGGGTTAAGACCGACGTCCCTGTAAGCATTTCTCATAAGAGCCTCATGTGCATTGCCATTTGGAGTGACGAGACTGACGCTCTTTCCATCGCAGTTGGTGGACGTGGCTCTAACGATGGCCCTGATCGGGTTGCCATCGCGGAGAGCATCGGCCAAAGGTTTGACATAAATGGCCGTAATAGCCTCAGCACGGGCGTATCCGTCAGCTGAAACGTCGAAGGTCTTGCAAGATGCGTCTGGAGCCAACAACTCGCCTGCTGACATGGTTGCCGTCAGAGCTGGAGTCGTGATCATGCTGGCGCCTCCGACAACCGCACTTGAAGCATCACCCCTTTGAATAGCACGGCAAGCTTCGTGGAGTGCGATTGTCGAGCCTGAACATCCTGTTTTGATGACCATGCTATCGGGACTGTCAGTTGTCTTACTTGTGATGCAAAGAAAACTGGCTCACCTAGGTCCCCGAAAGTCGTATTCGAATGAAACACGATTGGCCATCATAAGATCTCCATGTCCAGTCACAGCATGCACTCCCCCTTGGAGAGGTTCCTTGGCACCCATTATCAACCAGTCATCTCCAAAGGTACCCACATAGCAACCGACTTGCTTCCCACGATAATTCACTTCTCCTGCATCTTGGAGACATTCTCGAGTGACTTCAAGAAGTAACCTTTGCTGTGGATCAACCTTCTCGAGCTCACTCTTAGTCATAGTAAAGAAAGACGTGTCAAGGCACGAGAGATCTTCATCAATGAAGTAACCGTGCTTGGTTTTAATCGAATCCTTTCCTCCAAGACTATCGTCGAATCCGTCAATATTGTAGCGATTGCTAGGGATGGGGCGTCTGGCGTCAAGCCCATTGTACAAAAGGTTCCAGTAATCGTCACTATTGCGGATGCCTCCAGGAAGACGTAGTGCAATACCACAAATTGCCACGTCAGGCACCGAAGTAGGAGTGTATCCGTTCTGTTGGTGCTGGAGGTAGGGTTGGCCATTAGGCTGGGTGGCATTGTGTTCGACTGGTTGTTGGTTGGCAGCGGTGCTCATAGACTCAGAGACGTCAGGGCCCACGCTGTTCAAAGACAGACTTTCAGTAGGATCTTGACTCATCGTTACGTTAATCTTGAAAGATGACGGCAAATCCAATGCCTCAAATTTTGATTCTAAAATGTGAAAAACAACACTAATTATATCGAGCCTTTGCCTATGACTCTAGCAAGAACATCTATTCACTCGAAACCTACCGCTTGTCTAGCCAATGATCCCTTCTGCCATGGTGTTATCGACATAAAATCTGACCATCGGGCTGACCCGATGGTTGAGTTTGTACAAGGGCCTCAGCATATGCCCTGCTGCCTTGTAAAACAGCCAATCTTGGCTCATGGAGTTGGTTTTGTGTCCTACAGTGAGATTTAAGTCATTCAAGGCAGCATCGCTCTGGACAAGTGTTGTGTTCTTGTCAGCTTGATGAAGAAGAGACTGACCAGACAGATTGTAAGCAATACGTTCCACGACTGCATGTACGCCGCGCAGCTAGTACATGGAGAGAATGTGTAACAGCTTAGCTTTCCTTGGAACGGTCAGATCTGATGTGGGATAGTTGTGTAACCTGGTTCCGAGAACCTATGCCGTGCCGGGTCGGGTCGAGTCCATCGACAACGTAACATCGGACCCCGAGATTGCGTCGGGTTTCTTGCATTCGCAAAGAGCCTAGATAGCTATCGAGTAAGCACAGCAGTGCATTCAACAGCTACTGTTGTGATGACCCATCGTGTCGTATATCTATTGGTTTTGGCTGGCGAATGAAGCGCTCGTACGGATCCACCGCCATGGCTTCGATGGACAAGATATAGCCCAATCTCATGTCACTCTGCGAGTCATTTTCAAGGTCGGAGACGTGTTACTCTGTTGCGCTTACTTTGGCTAGTGCTTAGGTTCGAGTCTTGTGCAACAAGACACAGCTTTGGCTGTTGAAGAACGCTGATGAACCCCTTGTTATACACATCATGATATTCTGCTCGTTCAGATCAAAGTCTCGGGTTCCGAGAACTGCCCTGGTAAGATAAGGTAAAATCAACAGTTTCAAACTTGTAACTTGCAAGAGACCTATTGACCATTGCTTGGCCACTATGAACAAAATTACCTCCGTGGCTTTGCGGCCCTAAACACAAACATCATGGCCACGACTCGTGTTTCAACCTCTTCAAACTCCTGCTCCAAAACCTTTGTCAAAATGTTGGGGTCTTCCTGCCAATTATCAAAGACCCCTCGCTTATTGTAGAAGCCAAGTGTAAATGAAGCAAGTCTCCCGAGTGGTTTCTCATTTTTCACTCTGTAGCCTTGATTCGTCTTCTCCCATTGTTTGCCTAGGACTGTACACCCAACCAACACGCCATCATTAGTCAAGAGGCTTTTGGCATTGACGATTGCATTTGCTTTCGTAAGAGTTGGTCCAGGCATGTGATGCATAACGAGGAAGAGTGACGCAGAGTCAAACTTTTCATTTCTGAGGGACTCGGGGATAGGCTTTGCCGCATCAGCAAGAACACAGCGAACATCTACATTTGGGTGGCGATGAAGAACACGATGTCTTGCCGACACGAGAGAATGTTCGCTCAAGTCAACCAGAGTGAGATGCTGATCTTTCGGCTTGCGTCCAGTGTCCTTGATAGCTTTTGTTGGAAAATAGCCGTTTCCAACGCCGATGTCCAGATGCCGCCTGGAGAAGTTGTTTGAGAATAAAGGGCGCAAGTCCCTTTGCACAGAACATCGCCAGATGAGAGGGGCAGATATGCGAATGACATGGAGGTCATAAAATGACAGGACAAGGGGCGTGAACCGGATTGATCCAGCATTGGGAGTATGTGGGATGACCGTCATTGTGTCTAGAGATGAAACTGGATCAAAATCTTCAAAGGCTTTCCTGGGAATAGGCTGGGCTCTTTTGAAGATTTGGGTCAAGTCGGAATACCTACATCTCTGCTATCTATTAGCCGATCGACAAGGGCAGTATAACGAAGTATCGTATGCACCTAGAAGGGATTTGACTCGTATCGAAAAATAACATTCACGAGCCCTGTTAGCAGAGATCGACTTGTGAGACGAAATCACGAGTCACCGCATGTTCATCTACGGCACCCGGCGGGGATCGCCGAGTCAGCCTGAACATAGGTCGGCATATATGGCCGCCACGCTTACTGTGCATCCAGCTATGTTAGATGACGAAAACAACGAAGAACGGAGAAACAGTGGTACAAACTCATCAGATGCTTCCATTCGTTGAATCTCAAAATAAGATATGTTTATTGGGGCCAGGTAGCCCTTCCACAGCAGCAGACCTAGTAAGTTTACTTACGTGGATTCAGCAAAACAGGGCGCCGCAGTGCCCCTTGAGTTTGTCGATCCTATCAGAATGAGAAATTTTTAAACAACCCCGCTAGTAATCTACTATGAATGAGCTCAACAGCATGACAAATAGAGTGTAACCAAAGCGTGAGTGAGTTTATATGTTGTGGAATAGCCGGTGTGCGTTGTACCGGCCCAAGTAGCACAGACTAATAGATACTCGAACGCCTAGAAAAGAACAATCTAGGCCAATTTGGACGGGCTTGACTAAATCTTCCGCTAAGCGGTTGATTATATACTGAAGCACTTGGTCGCTGACCTTTCACACCCACTTGCACAGCGTAAGCCACAACAGGGAACGATATCAACACCACTATTGTACCTGTCTGTCCCACAAAAGTAGCATGTCCTTCCAGGTATGTGCACTTTAGACTGTACTATCATCATGCTTGTAAGAGCGGTAGGAATAGGATTCGAATGTATTGCTGGCATGCCCACCACAAAGCAAAGTCCCCTACGAATGTGATTTCTAAAAGTAGAAATCTCGACAAAAACATGAGGACATCAGCCCTCCTGCTCCTCTTACAACAGAATACAACTAATTTCCCAAAGGCCCTACAACTTTTGTACAACTTACTTTTCAAAGTTGGCAAGAGCCGAATAGGTCGTACCCACGTGCTATCAACCTATCTCCCTTCTATCATCAGCCACCAACATGTCCTCATCGTACCATGGCGAGTTGGAGTGTCGTCTTGTGAGCCACATCCCGGATTTCGTGACGTGTACCCACCACGTCGCTGATCTTAATTACAACCCGGAAGATAAAGTTGCGGCCTCATCTTTTTGCACCAATGTCTCAAGGCAGGAAAGAAGACACACCCATACTCATCTCTGCTGTCTTCTCCTATTGTGGTTCATTGACCAAAGTTCTTGTAACTGCAATCTTGTGAGTTTGCTTCCGTTATTTGACAGCCGGATAATTACGCGATGCGGTCTTCGTGTAGGCACTACGGCAAAATGCCACGCGGCTATCATTTTACTATGCCTACCTTAGTAAAAGGACTTGTATAAGATAGATAACACTAAAACGATGATGAGAATCTTTATGACAATCTCACAAGCTAGGATATCTTGGGATGATACTAGAAAAGCTTGAACTGTTGGTGAACTTATGAATGGTAGACATGAAGAGAAGTCTCTTGTCATTGTAAAGCAGCCTGCCCTTCGGACAACGCATATTTGATTGGTGTACATGCTGATAAAGATGTGTGCAAGTAACAGCACCTATCAAAAGTCAGAATCCTCGGGAGGCGAGAGCGGTAGATGAGGCTCCCCACAACTCTCGGATACAAGCCGTTTGAAGCAAGGCATCATTGTCGTCTGCAGATCCCTTCTTCTTGAATGAAACCGACCGCCGACTTTAGCTAATGTTTCATTGTCAATTGAGACCAGGATAAGCATATTAATTAACCCGGCGCTTAGAGACGGTCCTCAGGTTTCCCACAAGAGCGCGGTTCCACATATAACTACTGAGTACAGTACTGGGGTCGTTGATGATCCCTGCTCTCGAAGCATTAATGGGATGGTGACATTGAGCTGAAGGCCGTGCACTCTGTTACATGAGGCTCAAATCAAGATCGATCTACAGATCGTATAAAAGTATAAATTGTGATTACAGTGCCTGCTTAACATATCATCGAGCTTTTGGCACTACTTGGCAAGTTTTCCAAAAGCCGGCTTGGCTGGCGATTCTGTTTCGACTAGAATTAATATTGAATATCAGAAGCATTGAAACACGCGCTCCACAAAACGCCTGTCCTTTAATCCCAACGCTAGCCCCTTGTCACCCGAGTTTCAACATGACCAACTTGCGTACTGAGACGCTGCCGAACTTCCACGGAAGAAGCATAGAAGAGAAATATCCACCAATAACAGTAACTCGTGCCTGGCACAGCAGCCTTGGCAAGACCCAGCTTTGCCAAGAATGCTCACAACGTAGCTTGTCCCAAGTTTCAAGTGGAAAACAATGAGGCGGGTTAGGGCTATAATGCGGCGGTAATACTAGTACGATGCTCTACAAGTGGAAATTCTCGGCCGATTGCAGTTTCGGATGCGAGATGGCCTGAAAGATAAATATAATGAGCTCTTCGCATTTTCAACACCCAGCTCTCTCACTATTCCCTTTTCTGTTTATTCATTCGTTCTTCATTTTTATCTTCACATTCTTTTTTTGTCCAATATGAAGTCTTTCTCCCTCCTTTCCGTGGCCATTGCCGCGCTGGTGTCCAATGTCTCTGCTGCAGGTGTGACTGGCAAGCCTGAGGGTTTCGCCTCAGAGGTCACCGGCGGCGGTAGTGCCGAGGGAGTCTACCCAAAGTCTACCGATGAGCTGGTCTCATATCTTGGTGACTCTACCACTCGGGTTATCTTCCTCAACCAGGAGTTCGACTTTACCGGAACAGAGGGAACCGCCTCCGAGCAGGGTTGTGCTCCCTGGGGTACCGGCGCCGCTTGCCAGACCGCCATCAACAAGGACGACTGGTGCAACAACTACCAGCCTGATGCCCCCAAGGTTGACGTTTCTTACGACAAGGCCGGTCTCAACCCCATCATTGTCAACTCTGACAAGTCTATTGTTGGTATCGGCAACAAGGGTGTCATCAAGGGCAAGGGCCTTCGTCTCGCCAACGGTGTCAAGAACATCATCATCCAGAACGTCCACATCACCAACCTGAACCCTAAGTACGTCTGGGGAGGTGACGCTATCACTCTTGACGGAGCCGATCTTGTCTGGATCGATCATGTTACCACCTCTCTCATCGGCCGCCAGCACATTGTCCTCGGAACCAACGCTGACAACCGTGTCTCCATCACCAACAACTTCATTAACGGTGAGACTGACTGGTCTGCTACCTGCAATGGACACCACTACTGGTCTCTGTACTTCACCGGCTCCAGCGACGTAAGTTTCAAGCCCCAAGCCACTTTGGGGACACTGACATGCTAACCCACCACAGACCGTCACTTTCAAGAACAACTATATCTTCAAGACCTCTGGCCGTGCTCCCAAGGTCGCTGGCGACACAGTCCTCCACGCCGTCAACAACTACTGGCAGGGTAACCCAGGCCATGCTTTCGAAGCTAGTGACAATGCCAAGATTCTTGTTGAGGGCAGCTTGTTCCAAGATGTTGCTGCTCCCATCGAGGATGGTCACTCTGGCAAGATCTTTGCTAGCCCCGATGCTTCTGCCAACGCTGCTTGCTCTGCCGCTCTCGGCCACGTCTGCGAGGTTAACAAGTTCGACAACTCTGGCTCTCTTGCCGGCTCTGACTCCGGCTTCCTCAGCGAGTTCTCTGGCAAGACCGTTGCTGTCGCCGAGGCTGTCTCCTCTGTCTCCGGCCTCGCTACCAGCGCCGGCTTCGGAAACATCTAAGTGGCTTCGGATGGAGAGGCATGAAGCATACTTTAGCTTTCAGTGTATATAATCTCGAACTCCTTTCGAGCTTCTATTAAGTCGAGGGTACATAGAAACACGATGTTAATACAAGAGACTCCAGTTTTAAGACCTTGTTCGAATTACTAGTGACCATTGCCATTTCCATAACCCTCTTACGCAACGCTGAAATACTCTCGAAAAGAACGAACACGTTCATAGCGACAGGCTACAGGTACAATCTCAAGCAAATTACACACATCAATTGGTATCATGTATGCAGTCTACCCAAATAAAGACCGCAGATTGTTCTCTTCCATCACATCAATCCAATGTACACAAGCTGCACCCGGCTTCTCTTTGTCATACTCATTCCAGATAGTTTGAACCAGTGTCTTGGCCACAACAATTGGCCGAGGTGGCAAGAGGGTTTCCAAAGCATCGAGTCGTCCTATAATGAAACATCGTGCATCAACAATTTTTAGACGAGATTCGTTAACAGTAGACAGACAATCAACATCCTCATCTGCTTGAATGAGCTGTCCAATGTAATCGGATAAACCGCAGTGTTCTGTGCTGCCGAGGTCGAAGGGCATCGGAGTCACAAGAGGTGCATCAGAGTCTGAGCTCATGGATGAAGTTTCCGGGGGTTCGAATCGGAGTCCAGTGCTGGCCGTGATGCAGAGCAGAGGTTGAGTCATCTTGCTACCAGAGTCGGGCGGAAGCTGTTCGATTAATTTGGACAGGCGAAGACTTAAAGGTGTGATGCACTCTTCCCAAGGAATATGAGCATCTGCTGGACCAGAGAGGTTATCTGGCAACCTCAACAGCACTAATTCGGGGAAGGTTTGGTAGATATGAATCAAGCCAGCTAGACGATAAGCCTCAGCAACATTGACGAGATGGCGGCATGGTGTTTTCTGATCCCCAGTCTCGGTGTTAGCAGGGGCAGACTCGAAATCCAACCCAAGCAGCTTCTCTTCTAATGACTTGGCTTCCTCAATCATGTTCAATGCGGTGGCGTGATCGCGAGTTGCAAAGGGCCCTGGGTGTTTGACGTGGTAGCGGTAGTTGCGACACAGTCTCAACGTTTGAGTCAAAAGTCGTGAGACCGTATTTGAGACGCCGGTCCAAGGGTGCGGCATGTCATCAACAACGGGTTCGCTAGGAGCAGCAGTGGGATATTCATCCACGCTGATGTCGTCGACTTCTTCGACCTCGTATAAGAGATAGGGGTTGGTGTCTGAAACGACAGAGAGCAACAGCTCGCAATACGTCCAGCTTTTATTGAAGATGTTAAGAAGCTTTCGCTCCTCTTCGGAAAGTCGACGTTTTTGTTTATTTATCCGATAAAGAAGCGCCTTGGCCTCTTTGAGGAATGGAATTCCCAACTGTGACGCGTTAAGCCAACAGATACTTGTGCCCATGCAGAAGAGGCCGTAGATCAGGCCCATGGGCACAGTGATGAGGTTCGGAGATGATTTCACAAGGCTTAGTTCCGCCTCGATGACATCTGTAGCATTCTTCATCATCGAGATAGTCGTCTTCTTCATGTGGGGCATCTTGGAAGAGAGATAGGCTGATGACATGCTCTGGAGACTGGTAGAGACGGCTTCCGAGGTTGACCAGAGAGCGGTGGCCATCATGCGATTCGAGTTGGTGGGCGAGTCATACTGAGACCACAGCGAACAGACATCACGAAACCAGTATTCGACAAGCGAAGACGAGAGATCGATGATTGCTGGTGGCACAAACAGGGTAGAATAGTTTTGCTGAACCGGAAAGAGAGCAAGTTCCGTATTGTTGTTGGAAAAGTCTTCAAGGTTAGAGGTCAAATCCAACGCGTCAGGACCCCATTGAAACTCTTCCATCGGAAGACCCTCGACAGGCATATCAAGGGAGAAGTTGGAAGCAAAGTCATCGGTCGTAGGACTGGTTTGCGATCCAGAGGGCTGGGCAATTTGCTGATAATCCACGGGCTGCGCGTTCTCAAGCATGAATTCACCAAAAACTCCCTGATTCGCGTCATTGGAACTGTGCACGGAACCCGCAGTGGTGAAAGATGCCGTTGAAGCAGAGTCAAGCTGTCGCTTCGGTGGCCGGCCGCGACGCTTCTTGGTCGTATAAGTCTGCTTGGGTGAAGCTCGAAACTTGTGCTCGGCCAGCTCGGCAGGCTTTTCGTGTTTGGTAGACCATCTCAGCCCGCGTTGGTAACCTCCGCATTGGACGCCCCGTGAGATGCATACCTGGCATTCGGGTTTGGCCTCATCACATTTAAGCTATGGCGAATAATCAGTCAATCTAGCTAGGTACAGTACGTCAGTGCTGTTCCACGGTTATAGACTTACGTGTTTGTTCCGACACGTCAAACAGCCGGATCGGGATCGGACAGGCAGCTTCCTCTTGGCTACAGGCCTGCTATTTGTATCTGCCTTTGACTCGTGAGGAGGAGACTCCATAGTTATCTTATACCTTGTAATCCTCGGTGGGCAGGTGAGCAGGCGAGCAGGGCAAAGATGGCCGATTGAGTTGTGGAAAAGTAGTCAAGGATGAGGAACGTGAAATGGCCATGCCCCGCAGAAGCTGAAGCGCAACATGATAAGATTGGCTTAGCGGAAGGGGCGGAATTAGAGTAGAGGGCTTACTCCAATTCGCTGGCGGCGGATTCGTATCTCCGGAGGCTCAAGTTTGCCTGTCTCTCACCTTGTATTAGAGCAGAATTGAAACGCAATTTGCCACAATCCGTGCAAGAGGATAGGATCAACTTCCGGCACTTAATATATCGTAGCAATAGAGTCAACTTATGTCCAGTTCATATCCTGGGGCGGGTTCCGATGGTCCGGTCCGGGGTCCGGGAGCGAGTGATTGATGACGGTGGCGATAAGCAATATGAAGCATGGATCATTGGTCACGCGGAGGGATCCGCGCCCTGGGTTTGGGCTTTCATTAGCCAATGAACAGTGAGTGCCCTTATCCGATTCTTACGCTCCAAGGCCAGCCACGATGCTTCGAGACAGTACCGTACATTTCCGCTCAACGAAGAGAGCAGTAGTCATTCGTCATTATCATGATTAAATTTGAAATACACATCAACAAAATAGAACTTGCGTAAAACACTATATTCTCTCAATCTTTTCGACTTTCGACCTTCTTTTCTTCCATCGCGAGTTCGTCCGAAGCTTCGCAGAGTTCCGGCCGTTCGCCCAAAATGATATCGAGTCGCTAGCACAACAGTCAGTACCTCACCAACCAAGACCGATGCGATAAGGCTTACAGGGCCCTCAAATGTCTTCTTTCCGTATGAAATCCAATATCCTGTCAAGAAGATTGCAAATATCCCAATGACAGCTGAGACGTAATCTAGAGATCGAGTGTTAGGGTATGATCAACGAAAAGGGGTGGTTTCTTACTCATTGAGCTCGCAGTAGCCGGTAGTGCAGGAGGGAAACAGAAGAACTAGGCTAGTGTTAGCTTTGTAACGATACTAGACAAGACCAACTTACCAGTGATGTAATAAAAACATAAAGGACTGCAACTGTATTGACGATCAGGCCTCGCACTCTGCCAAACTTCCACGGCGTGTCGGCGGTTTGGAACTGCGTTAAAATACCCCTTCCACGTATAATGACCGTCAAGATAGGGATCGCATACGACATGTTGAGAAGGATTGTGCAGGAGGAGATGAAGGCATTGAAGGCGACTGTTGGTCCCAGATAGAGAAGCCCAAAAAAGGCGTTAAAGACCCAGGTGAGAACAATAGTCCGAATGGGGACTTCCCACCTGGGATGGATGTGACTGAAATATTCGTGATAGAGAGTACCCTTATCACGAGCCATGGCGTACAGTAGACGACTGGCGCTCGTGATGGACCCGTTCGTTCCGTGGATGAAGCAGATTGCAAGCATGAGGGCCAAGAATGTCGTGCCTGCTCGGCTGCCGGTTGCTTGTAGGATGAGCTCGACGATGGGCATACCGGTCGATGTAGCCACGATGCCTGGTAGATCGGTGAGGCAGAAAAGCATCACAAGAACAAAGACGGTTCCGCTACCTCGTTGTCAGTGATGGCCTTTTGATCTTGCGTACTTTGACCTACGTTGTTCCTCCTACACCCACAGCGTATACCATAGCCAGAGGAGCATCCCGAGAGGGAGTAGGCATCTCTTCTGTCATGTGTAGCACAGCATCGTAACCGATCAACGAAAGAGCTGACTGCAAAAGTCCCAGGATCCATGCAATTCCATCATTCCACCCTGTTTCATTCGCAAAGGTTGCAAACACGAATTCGGGGTCTGTTTTATCGGAGGTAGAAAGGAGAACGACGCTGGCAACGAAGACGCTGAGAATGGACCAATACACTGCAAAATAAGTCAGTTGAGTTTAGTAACAGAGGGATTCGGAAGTCACTTACAAGCCAGATTGTTCCAAGGACCCAGAATTCGGTTACCAAAGGTCATGGATAGCGTTCCGAAAGTCAGAACCGCCATAAAGATCAGATATGTCTTCCAGGCCGCAACAACATAGTTTCCGTTAGAAGCTACAACGCATGCCGCTGAAATGAATTGCGCTACAGAAGATCAATTTTTAGCTATACATTTTCGATGAAAAACACTAACCTGCAAAGAAGCCCTCGGTCGTAACGAGAGTGAGCCAGCCACAAATGTTAATGTAACCAACCGCAAAACTCTGCGTTGTTGTCAACATTGAAATGTAGTGTCACGGCGATTTCATTCCATAAACTCACCATCACTTTTCTCCACTTGTCAGAAGTCAACGCCCATTGGAAGTGATACTGGCCCCCGGCCGTGGGCCATATCGCTGCCAATTCGCCAAGGCTGGCTGCAAGCGCAAAGTTACAGAGGACACAGAAGATGAAACCATACAAGAAAGCAACAGAACCGCCGGAGGGAAGAACAATGGACAAACTTCCTGCCAGACAGATCCAAGTGCTACGTATTTAACATTAGAAATTGAATTCGAAGCGTGCGAGTAAAGTGGGAACAACACACTTGAGAATGGCAAAGGTCATGGCCACCATGGTGATCTTGGACAGCCGAGGCCTGAGGTGGCCCTCTGCGTGGGAGTTATGTGTATGGTCAGCCATCGCGCTGGTATCTGACGATCTATTCACTCAAAAACACAATATGGCGACATGGAAGAGGAAGGGCGAGGTGCACGACTTAGATATGTTACCAGTCACCAACCAGGCACCATACTACGGCTTGCGGAGAAACGCCCCCTCCCACACCATCAAAGGTCTAGATGGCCAACGGTTAAATACTCCAAGCAGGTGCGCATTTCCTGGATGAAAGATGACGTGAATTTGCCAAACTGATTGGCAGTTGATTGAGTGATAGATGCAGCTTGGTCAGCATCATAGATGTCGCCCCTGAAAGCCCCTTTGAATAAGATGGCCTTACTTGACGTTGAACGTTCCAGCGTCAAACTTAAACGTAATAATATCGTCCTACCCCGGATTTTACCACTGCCGGTCTGCGTCCGCTTGATGGCGATTGGGTTCCAGACCGGCACATGCTGGCCCGATATTGAGCATGGTGATTTGGTGTATTCTAACTCTGAAGCTCGCTTATGCTTCCCCGCGTTGAACGAGCTCCACAGAGTGTTGAAGGAGAAATATTAGTCTAAAATTGCCGTTTTGAGGTTAGGAAGCTTGGATGTTGTCATCCCCGCAGCACAGTTATAGAGTCGATTTTGCATATGATTCGTGCAATTTTGCCACACGCAGGATGCTTGTTTGTTGTTTGCGATTTTTGTCTGGTGCTATCAAAGTGATCAGCGTTTAAGATCCGAAGTACTATATTAATAGCAATTGCCTATAATTGGTAATTGCAATCATGATCTGCGGTTCAAGTGACATATCACACGTGTAATAATCATCCAGCTAAGGCAGACCAAAGCATTACAAATCTATCTCGGTTTTATTTATCCTTGCTTGAAAGCCTGGTTACATTAGAACTGCGTCACGTGAGGTCCACGAGTGTCTAGGGTAATGTCAAGCAAAGCTAATTGTGCCGATATTTGGTATTTGTCTTGTCGGACATGACGCATCGTAACATGCTTTATATAAACTATTCATCTTAACACCCTTATTTCAGCTATTCTTCAGCCTCTTTAATTTTTTTATACCGCATCCACAACAGAATGCGACACGGGAAACGTACACCAACACCTGCACAGGCTGTTTTAGTTGCGTTTAGGAGTAAGCACCTAGGAGAACATATTCTTAGTTTATTATAAAAGATATAATTATTATATAATTTAGGGCCTAATTCTAAACTAGTATCTAAAATTAGAGATATTTCGTAAA